>JBBPCX010069034.1:0-10000 GCA_037974365.1 Hydrocynus forskahlii
GTGTGTGTGTGTGTGTGTGTGTGTGTGTGTGCATGTGTGTGTGTGTGTGTAGAAGTGGGCATGAAGAGCCTGATCCCTCTTCTGATGGACCAGCAGCCTCTGAGCTTACAGTGTTATGACATGTACATGTACACACATACACTCTCACTCTCTCTCTCTCTCTCTCTCTCTCTCACACACACACACACACACACACACACACACACACTCATGTACACGCAGCTCCCTTCAGCTGTGCCTATGATGAGGACAGGCAGTCTGCCTGGAAACACTGCCATGAATCAGAATATCAGAGTTTGTGTGTTTGTTTTTCTCCATTTTCTGGACAAATACTGACCTTCTTGGAAAACCAAAGGAAAATCAGGGTTCATGTGTAGAACCAACAAACTGGTCAGGACTAACACACATATGGCCGTAGCATACATGCATACACACACACACACACACACACACACACACATAGATATATAGATAGATAGACAGATAGACAGACAGGCATATATATATAGTCATATAGTCGACTTCAGAGGCACAAGTCAACGCCCCCCTGAGAGAAGTTGACTTGTCGTGTGTTTTTTCCTCTCTCTGTGCAGCGCTTGTGTACACAATACAATCTCTGCCTCTGATTGGCTGACGCTGACACGCGTTCCGTGACTTAACCAATTATTATAGTCCCTTCATAAAAAGGCGCTGGCGTGAGTGGAATTTAAACACAAAACCACAACAAGACGAGAGACACGGCAGCAGAGGAGACAGACACACATCAGGTGTGGAGATACTTCACTCTAAACACACAAACAGCACGGTGACCTGCACAATCTGCAAGTCGGTGTTAAACTACAGTAACAGTACCGGCGTTCTGCACGGCATCTGAAACGACACCGCTAGCTAACATGGCTAACGCTAGCACTACAGGGAGTCGTCCAGGCCAGAGGACGCTGAGTGGCGCCGCGGCTTAAACTGTTCCACTTTCTGTTGTACACTTAAATTTACCAGAAAATTATATATAGCTATAAAGATAAATATACAAAGATATCTGCAATAAAATTATTTTAAAATTATATAATTTAAATATACATATATACATATATTTTATATTTACATATATATGGCAAATATTATTAAATTATACATATCACATATCACAGTGCTTGCGTGGGGTTGTATGTGAGAGAGGCGATCTTGGTTTATTAAATGTGTTTCACAGTTGATTTATCCTGACAGGGGCACTCCTCTCAGACAAGTTCCCCTTAGTTGGACCAGCCCACCTTCATGTCCCACCTACTCCTTTTCCAAATGACTCACCATGCGTTTGAAAGGTGGCCAGAGACTGATACAGTGATACAGCAGGGTGTTCTGATGTTCAGTATGGGAAATATAACCAATACAAACCTGCAGATTTGCTATTTATATTCGTATTATAATGTGTGTTATATAATATGTATGGTATAATTATGAGGTGTATGATGTTAGTATAAGGTAGTTCATGCTCTCTCTGTAAATAAAACTTAATACAGCAATTTTATACAAAGAAAAGATGATGTGTGCATAAAATGGAAAAAATAAAGGGAATTTAGTAAATGCCTTTATCCAAAGCGACTTACGATATGAGGAATGACTCAAGTTTCGGGACAGACAACCATGAAACCTTTGTATTTTATAGTTACATAATTACCCACTGCAAATATATTAAGGGTTCTGTTAGCTTCTTAAAATCTTCCTGAGTTCTGCAGCTTAAAGATAATGTCAGTTTGTGTCAACTCTATGATGGTGATACAATTTGAGCACAATGGGTTAAAATAAGCCTATGAAAGGATGGAAGGAATGAAGAGTAGAAATATGCCGTGTAGGAGAGCTCGCATTAGATATTTGTGAGAAATGCATGTTGGCGTGTTCATTGTTTTGGAGCTGAAACTGTTCATCTGCTTCAAATGCTGTTAGACAGGAGAGTTGAGTGTGAACAGTAAAGGTTTGGTCGCACTTGAGCTCAGTTTGTGGTGTGAAAGGTTTACCAGGGCGGAAGCAGGTATCACCCATCGCTTTTCTGTCCTGATCCTCTTTAGTAAAGAAATTCATCTGAAAATGCTAGCAATAAAAACATCTACCAGCAATATGCAGATAATATCATGCTGCCTCAGTTTCCACATTATCATATATGTGGAACTCCTCAGTTTGATGGACCTCTGAGGTTGTGTATTCATTCTGTAGTCAATTTTATGCCCGTATTAGGGGCTCCAAGTCTAAGCTGGTTTTCTCTAGGAGAAAAATGAATTACTATTTGTAAAAATAGCAATTATTGTGCCCCATGGTGAACAAGAATATGAATGTATAAACATGCTTTCTCCAAATGTTATTGGATGTAATGAGTTTTGAAATTGTTAGGGAACTGAAATATTGTTACACACTGAGCTGGCGGCATGGGACATTTCACCAAAATACCCTGTGAAGACATTTGAAAGTTTTGTTGAGTTTAGACCACAGTTTGAGTAGTTGGTGTTGGTATATAATTATACTGAAGTTTAATAGTAGATTTACATTCAAGCCGTGTCATTTCCATGTGTAGTGTGTTGCATGTCTTGCAATTTTCGTATTTGGGCGCTAAACGACCTCCAAGGTCCAGTATCACTTTGGGGGAACACAAGACAGACTAAGCTTGTCCAATTTTCCAAATTTTTGTTTACCACTAGAATTGATGGCAGTACATTTAACAAAACCCCATTCTTTTTTGTCCATTCTCCTAAACCCAGCAGAAGGCCCAGAGTTCCTAATATTGACACCAACAACAGAATGATGTACGACTTCGGAGGTCTATTCACAGAGATTTATTTTTGGTGGACCACCAAGATGTGTCATAATTTGATGTTCTGTTGTCAATGCAAAATTATATAACCAAACAAAAAAACGATTGTCACCAGAAACCCTCTCTGGGTGTATTAGATTTCTGTCTGTTTTATTGCTTGCTTTATTTTAATGCAAGGGTGTCGTAGCAGAAGCAGCCTTGTAAAATGCTGACAGGTCCGTGCTGCCTTTCTCAAGCCTGACATTGTGTTCGCCGAGATGCTTGGTTAATCTGCGCCTGCCAGCATGACACAGCTGATGGGGAGAAAATTGAAATGAAAAGGAAAGATCAGGCCAAACGAGAACAGGCGGTTAACCAGATTAGGGTGCATGGACACTAGTCAGCGCTTCCGCCACCTCCGTGTGGGCCTGTTTGCCTTTCGGTGCCGATTCAGCGGTGAATGGATTTGCCTGCACAACACAAGTAAAGCCTTAGTGGTGAAGGGTCTTACACAACATCATCTCTGGCAGAGGAGAGACGAAAGTACTGAAAAGAGAGGTTCCTGAAAGAGAGGGAGCTTTACAATAGAATTTGTAATCCTAAGACCCTTTGCTCTGGATGTTATAAACATTATTGGACCATATCGCCCCCTACACTTCCTGCAGTATAATACAATCTGACAGAATTATCACAGGTTTTATATAAACATTATAGAGCCATATCGCCCCCTACGCTTCCTGTAGTATAAAACAATCTGTCATAATGACCACAGGTTTTTATACAAACATTATAGAGCCATATTGCCCCCTACACTTCTTATAGTGTAATACAATCTGTCAGAATGATTACAGGTTTTACATCGACATTATAGAGCCAAATCACCCCCACACTTCCTGTAGTATAATACAATCTGTCATAATGACCACAGGTTTTTATACAAACATTATAGAGCCATATCGCCCCCTACACTTCTTATAGTGTAATACAATCTGTCAGAATGATCACAGGTTTTACATCAACATTATAGAGCCATATCGCCCCCTACACTTCCTGTAGTATAATACAATCTGTCATAATGACCACAGGTTTTTATACAAACATTATAGAGCCATATCGCCCCCTACACTTCTTATAGTGTAATCCAATCTGTCAGAATGATCACAGATTTTACATCAACATTATAGAGCCATATCGCCCCCTACACTTCCTGTAGTATAATACAATCTGTCATAATGACAACAGGTTTTTATACAAACATTATAGAGCCATATCGCCCCCTACACTTCCTGTAGTATAATACAATCTGTCATAATGACCACAGGTTTTTATATAAACATTATAGAGCCATGTCAGCCCCTACACTTTCTAGAGTGTATTATAATCCGTCAGAATGCTTCCCATATCGTATTTTTATAGCCATATCAATTATACTAAAATAATTAGACAATAGATTGTCATTGATTATTTAGTCTCAACTCTCTGCCTGAAATCTCTGCCTAAGTCAAGCTCTGTCCAGATTTCAGCTAAATTCAAGTCAGCATCACAAAGAACTGAAATACGTCTTTACAAAAACAGTGTTGTGAAAGACATTACTAAAAGTGATTAAAGCGGTTTATGTAAAGCAAATAGTGTTTAGAAAGTGAGACATCTTTGAATGTTTGTCGACGGACCACCTTACTACTCCAGGGGCTCATGTGGTAGGTTCATGTGGTAGCTCTGTTTGTAAGATTGCCCCCCATATGTTGTGCCAAAAGTTTCCTAAACTGCCTCAAAATTGTTTGGAATGAAATCCACATTAAAATTAGGAATTTTGCCTTCTCCCTTAAAATGACCATTTTCGAGATGACGTGTCTTTTTGGGTAGCAACAGTATATTAATATTAACTGTTCTGTCAGAATTTGAAAATAATTTTATTCTGAATTCCAAACTTAGGAACAGAAACTAATTCCAACATAACGGACTAACATTGAGGTATCTGAGTTTTTCAGTCTCGCCTTATGTGAAATCTTTGATTTGCCAAAACTAGGGCCTGGACAATTTGGCAAGTAAGACTCTTAGTACTATTACAGCAATGCAGTCTGTTACTTAAGTACACAAAACACTATCATAGTTATAATAACAGAATGTGTAAAATGTATTCTTCAGTTGAACTGATGCAAGTAAAAAATATAGAATTTAAACATTTATATGTACAGAGACTGAGTTTCTGCTGCTGATTGAAATTTTAAGCATTTAGAAAAACAGAAATGACGATCGGAATTGATTATTGTCAGTAAAGCAATAATTCTGTAATAACAATAGTATAAAAGATCTCTGATTTGAGCTTATGTGGTGTTATTTGTGATGTCTGGGGTGTTCGTTTTAGCAATAAATGTTGCAGTAATGATTAACAAACAATATGCTGTGCCGTCCTTGGGACCTGTGATTAGATACTGAGGTTTTCGCTCATTCTTGCAACTCACACACACTCATACAGACTTGCATACACAAACACGGTACATATTGAGCAGCAAATGAGCAAATATAACTTTCATCAAGAATTTACGAAAACAAATCCCAACTTCTTACAGACTGGCATGTCCTCGTAATTATATTCTAATGCGGTGGAACCAATAAGATGCTGATTAGCTTAAACTCTTAAAGGGCTGTAGCGGATATGAATATGCATGAAAATGCCATCCCTCAAATGTGCTGGCATTCATTTAGGATCGTGAAATGCTGTCCGAAAGCCCAGCCGAAGTGTTATGGGCTTATGAGTTAAAATACGGCTTGATTGATGACTTTTGAAATGAAAGTGGAGAAAAGGAGGACTGCGCTGTGGATTCAAGGCTAATTAACAAGTGCAGTGACTCAGCGAACATCTGTATGTTTATGTCTTTATGTTGTGGCCAATTTCGTGATGTTTCTTCACTTTGCTGATAATTGAAGGTAAGCTTGTTATTAAGGTAGCTTGTTATTAAGGTAAGCAGTCATGTTGTGTCATAGAAATGTAGTATTATTGCAGTCTGATACTTCTGTGGGCACATAGGTCTGTAAATTTGCATCCCCGGGGGCTAGGAGGCATGAGTGCCAATCTAGGAGCATAGGATTAAACTGCACTTTTAATATAAATGGCTGAAATAGATTCTAGTTTGACTCTTTGGGATGTATTCCTGTAACCCCAGCACTCTCTGCAATCTATACCGGGTTTGAGCTAATGTGAAAAAGTTTCACAAAAGCTGACTTTGGAGATAAGACGTACTCTGGGCCTACTGATGGTCAGACACAGTGTCCCCTTATAGTCATGTGTGAACACAGCACACAGTGTGAAATTCTTCCTCTGTATTTAATCCATTCACCAATTGAAGCAGCAGGCAGCCAGGAACACAGTGCCCGGGGTGCAGTGTGTGCGGACGGTACCTTAATCAAGGGAACTGCCACTAGTGGTGCCTGAGGTTTGAACCCACAACCTTCTGATCACAGAGGAAACTCCCTAACCACTAGACCACCAGCTGCCCCACAAATACTCCTCAGTTTGGCCCTGTGCTTTGCTGCTACTTCTGTGAGTTCCTTTGTGGTTCCCCTTGGTTTTATACGTGTTCCCAAACCAACCATTTATGTCGGATCCAGTCAGGTCTGGATGTCATTTTCCAAGTATGTTTTGGGCTCGGGTCAGGTTCGGATTCACACACCCCTGCATTTGTGTACATAGCATAGTGTATTTTATACTGAGTATCAGAGTGTTACCGGATTTATTTAGACATTATTTTATATCGTTATTGTCTCTGTGTCTCTGTACCGTCGTAACAAGCGGTTTCCTGATTCTGATTGTGAGTTTCAATCTCATAGCATTTATCCCTTTTCTCCTCACTCCAGCATTTATCCCTTTTCTCCTTACTCCCGTTTCTCCTTAATACTCATGTTATGTTCAAATGTGCTACCATCTTTTCTGCTTGAGCCTAGCGATTTAAATTTCTAGAAAATGGTTGAAATTAAAATCGCAATCCAAGTTTATGTGTTTCAGGTAATTTATAGTTCTTTGCTGACAACCTATAAAACATACATGGAATTAGCCCCCCACAGGGTGGGAGATATCAAAGTTCTGGTGGAAAATACATTTCTCTCCCCCATGTTACGTGATCCATCTGTGGTTCTTACTTTACTACAGATCTACTACTTTCTGAATTATAAAATTGCATATTATTGTCCTCTGTATCATCCAAAACAACCAAAACATATGAATGTAAAATGTTTATATTTCTCATATGTTTTATAAAACAGCTAAAACAGCCTGGGGTCAAACTGACCTCAAATAACACTGATGTGCAAAAAATGTTTACAGGGCAATGAAAACACATCATCATGTTATTTTGTGTTTACCACATTTGGCCCAGTGCAATTAGGAAAAGCCATTAATTCTGAAGCAAAAAAATTATGTCAATTATTTACCAAGAGACGCTAAACGTTGAATGGGGTCAAATTGACCCCCAGCAGAAAAGGAGGGTTAATTACCTTAAATCAGTTTTTATCTGAGTCATGTCCTGAGGTCCACAATCGTGAGAAAAATGGGATGCAGTGGATGAACAGAATTATATTATTTATGTGTTTTACTTATCTATGATCTAATGATGACTATTATACACTATATGGACAAATGTATTGGGATGCCTGACCATTACATTGCATTCAAATACATAGACTTTAATATGGAGTTGCAGCTATAACAGCTTCCACTCTTCTGTGTGGGCCAGTCAAGTTCTTCCACCCCAAACTCCTCCAGCCATGTCTTTATGGAGCTCGCTTTGTGCACTGGGACACAGTCATGCTAGAATAGAAAAGGTTCTTCACCAAACTGGGTCCAAAGTTGGAAGCATGGTGTTGACCAAAACGTCTTGGTCTGCTGAAGTATTTAGATTGTCCTTCACTGGAAGTAAGGGGCCCAAACCCTTTTGTCCATATTGTATATTCACTGCACTGTGGCAGGCACTGTCCTGCCAGATTGTATGATGAGCCAGTTCGGCTCAGTTTCAGAAAGAATTTTGTTGGTCCAGGGTCAGTTTTGGACTCGAAACTTGATGTACTTTGGTTTGGACTGGAGTTTTGTGAATTTTGTCGAGACCGGGTCAAGTTCAGATGCAGAATCGAAACAGACGGAAAATTCTCGGGTTGTGTTTGGGTTCAGGCTAGCGTTTTAGGCCTGAGGCCATACTTGCTTGTTTCATGGTTGTTGGATTATGAGTGTTCCTGGACTGAAACTGCCGGCCTGTGTTTTGATCCTCGCCTGTTATGACTAAGTGTCGGACTGGCTTGAATAAAACTACTCTGCGTGCCTCTAAGCCTTCTGCACTACAGCAGTCTGTAAACTGTGACTTTAAATGTTCAGATTTCCAAATGTTATAAAGTAAATGCCATTTATTTTAGGTACGTTTAGGTATATATTATTTACCCTGACCCTCCTCTTCACTGAGCACTTAAGAGAAAAACACAGTGGTGAGTAGCACTGTTGCCTCACATCTCCAGGGTTGGGGATTTGAACGTTCTCCTGGTGGTGGTGTGGGGTTCCTCCGGGGTCTCCAGGTTTCTCCCACAGTCATGGGCATTAGGTGAACTGGGGATTCTAAATTATCCTACCTAGTGGGTAGGATAAATGTCTCTGGATCAAGAGAATCCTACTTTCAGCAGATCACCACTGGGTTCCTGAGCAAGACCCTGAACCCCAAGTTGCTCCAGGGAGACTGCCCCCTGTAGTTAGGGAATGGAAGTTGCTCCGGATAAAAGCGTTTGATAAATATTGTAGATGTAAACTGACCGTGTATGTGGGCGCTCTGTGGTGGGCTGGCGCCCCCCCAGGGTGAGTCCCTGCCTCACGCCTGTAGACCCCAGGTTAGGCTCAGGGCACGCATGACCCTAGTAAGAAATAAGCGGTTACAGAATGATCTGATAGGACCCTGGTGGACTAACTTCTTCTCAGGTATCTAAGTCTTCTAGCAGCTCTTAATGTTACGTCTAGGCTTCCTAAAATGTGGAACATGTTTTGTTGTGGACTACAGAGTACAGATGGAATAAGAGCTGTGGATGTGAATGTAAATGTAAATATCTGTGCATGGATGACATTCTCCAGGATCGATGAGGAATAAAATGTGTACGGCCTCTAGTATCACTCTACCTGCTGAAACATCACCTGTTGAAATGGAATAGAACAAAGGAAGTCAGACTCACTTCTAAGACTAGACCATGCTGTGGGAGTCTATCAGGAGTGTGAAGCTTCTGTGGGGGCATTTGTGTATGTGTGTCCTTTTATAAAAGGCTTATATCACATTCCAGATGGGTTAAAGTCAGATTATCACAAGAAGTGAACTCTATCAGCTGTGCTATTGGAGAACAGGTCGTGCCTCTCAGGTTTCCGGTGCATCTGAGTGGACATCAGGATAGGTGGACAGGTTTATCCCTTTGAAAGCAAGACCTTCACTCAGTACAGTGTATTTTCCACCCATATTTAGAGCCATACACACAAAAAAGTTCTTAAATGGTCTTAAAATGCCTAAAACAAAAAGTACAGGGGATCCTCGGGTTACAACATAGATTCGTTCCTACGACAGTGATGTAACACAGATTTTGGTGTAAGTGGAAACAGACCCTAGCTTAAGTCATTTACTGATCCTAACACAGCTGTAAAATTATAAAAACATAACTAAGCCACAGAAAAAGGAAAAAGACATAAATACACTGTACTTGTACACTGTACTGTACTGGGGGACGGCGACTTCCTCACTCATACGCCGCGTTACTGCGTATTCTTTCGCCACGCGCAACCAAACTAGTTCGCCCACGTAGTCCGTAAATACGACGCTAACGGCGTACAGCGAAACACTCATGTCTCAGTTTTTTAAAAGTTTTTATGGGAGTGTGTGTCGTAAGCTCGAAACGTATGTACGAGATTGTTGTAACCCGAGGACCCTCTGTAAATGTCCCTGTCCGCACATAAGGCTAGGTATAACAGACATGCCCCAGCTAGCGTGCCTGGCAGTTTAGGTTGGGGTGTTTTTCCGCGACTTTGTTGTGTCAGTCGCATCTCAGCTGTCAGCAGGCTTTAACTCAGTTACGTGGGCTTCACGGGGGGATGAGCTGTCACGAGCAGGCGCGTGCTTCATAGGAAGAGTGCTGCAGCTGAAGTGCGCACAGTGTTTTTGTTGTTGTATTGTAGTTTCAGATTAGGTAGGATGATAACTGTCAGCAAGAAAA
>JBBPCX010069035.1:0-11683 GCA_037974365.1 Hydrocynus forskahlii
AGTAATTCACTACTTTAGTCTGTGTGTGTAAGAATGTGTGTCTGTCTTAGTGTGTGTGTGTGTGTGACATGACACACTTCAATTAATTTGTATTAATGTTTATGACTGTTGTTACGTGTGATTTGTTTTAAGAAGTGTCAAGTTGACCTTATTAGGGTGGGACTAAGGGTTATGGTTAGGACAACCCAAGGGCTAGGGTTAAGGGAAGGACAACTTGATACAAAAAAGGCCGCTGCTCGATGTCGTGTTGGTAGTAAAAAATATTGTGGAGGCAGTAAAAAAAAGGTAGTAAAAGGTGGTAAATTCTTGCATAAACCCTGAATAGGCTGTGGGTGCATGAGACCCTCCTATCCAGAGAGCAGCTTGGGGAATTCAGGCTGGTAAAGGAGCTCTGTTGTCACAGCGGCTGGTTCCAGGTGTACTTTAGGCTCAGCGTGGAGCAGTTCGACAGCCTGCTAAGTAGAGTGCGACCTAGCATCACTAAGATGCGGACGAATTACAGAGAGCCAATTCCTCCAGCCAATTTCTCCTGGCAATTTGCTTGACTTGAGGTTGGTATTTTAGTTGGAAAAAAACTTTATATCAGTACAGTATCTAATTGAATTAATGTTTTGAATTAAACTGCCGGCATTCAAATTTCCCGCCAGAATACTCTGTCCACTTTATTGTGCATGGGTATGCTATATATGTTAGTATAAAGTGATCTAAATGTAATGGTTTTCACTACATACATGCCTTTAGCTTGCAATAATAAATATATATCTCCTGTGGCTTAAAAAGTAGAGCAGTGGGCTAACACAAAGGTCGTGGGTTTAAATCCCAGGAAGCACACATTAAAACGGAAAAATAGTAAACCTCTGCTGTAAGTCACTTTGGATAAAAGCCTCAGCTTAATGACATGTAATAATAATCTCCTTCATATACCTGTCCCTGAGATTTTTCCAGGTCTTTTTACATTCGTCCTCTATTAAAGTGGAGAAAATATGTCAAGTTTAAAGATAAAATATGTTTCAAGACATCCCAAACAGCAAAGGGTCATTTCAGGGAGGTATCATGAAGCCCTATACCTATCAAAACTATACATCATTATTTAAATTAATGGCCCTGTAGCAGTTCCTTGTGAAGCTCGTGCCTGCTTCTACTGCTACAAAGTGTGTCATTTGATTGCAGACTGTGCAGTATTAAAGGCGAAAGGTGGTTCCAAACGTTCCGGACAGTCTGATACGGCTGGGGTTGGTTTGAATAGCCTCTTTGTCTCCCTCGTTATGTGAAGTAGAAGACTCTCAGTCAGTGGAACCTGTTTTTCATCCATTTGTCTTCACTGGAACAGTGTCTGTACCAGGAATGGATGAAAAAAGTATTCAAATATTAAGAGATACTGGCGCTGCACAAACGTTACTGCTTGCGGATGCGTTACCTGTGTCCGAAGTCACTTCTTGCCAAGCTCATGTGTTAGCTCAGGGGGTCGAGATGGGAGTAATTAAACTTCCCCTCCACCAAATACATTTAAAGGCTGAAATTGTCTCCGGTCTTGTTCGTGTTGGCATCTGTGCCCAATTACCGGTAAAAGGGGTATCTATGATTTTGGGGAACGACCTCGCAGGTGGTAAAGTGAAACCTTCTGGAGGTGGGGTATAACCCTCAGTATAATGAGACTTTCGATGGTGAATTCGTTATAACGTTCCCAGCATGTGCAGTTACAAGGTCCCAAGCCAGAAAATTTGATGATGTGTTGGATTTGACTGACACATTCTTGTCATCAGTGGAAGTACCTAGTGCGAGGCCAAAAACTTTAAAAATTCAGACCCCGGCTCTGCTTACAGATATATTAATGACCAATGATGGCAAAAGCATGTTTACTCGGAAACAGTGAATTGCAGATCAGTTTAAACGGCAGTTTAAGCAACAGCATATTTGCATTAAAGGGACAGAGCCCTTAAACGGCTCATTTTGAAAGGGACAGAAACTGTCAAGAATAAAGCTGTTGAGATCTCTTTATGTGAGAGTGATCTGGGCTACATGACATTTTGAAAGTTTACTTTCCTTTAAATGTTTACTTTGTATAAGTTATTCACTCAGCAGGGGAAAGTTATGTTATTCACTGATTTGATGCTGTTTGATTTTACTTCTATTGTCCAGTGTCTGAGCTGAGGATTGTTCTGCTGGGGGAGAACAGCTCAGAGATCAGCAGAGTTGGAAACTTCATCCTGGGCAGAGATGCGTTTGATACTGAAGCTCCTTCTCCTTCAGTAGAGCCATACAGTGAAAGAGCCTGAGGAACAGTGGAGGGAAGATCCATCACACTCATCACCACACCTCACCTGTTAGACCCGCAGCTCTCTGAGGATCAGATCAGGGTCCGCTTTAAAGAGTGTTTGTATTTGTGTGCTCCTGGACTCCACATTTTTTTTCCTGGTGCTGCAGTCTGGAGCGTTAAAAAAGGAGAATCAAGACAGAATCAGGTGTGTCCTAGAAGATCAGTGGTTTATGAAGTACACTGTTGTTTTGACTCCAAATGAAGGCGCTGGTGCTGCTGATTCCCAGAGGGATAGCAGTTGGCCTTCGCATCCGGTCATCAGTAAAACTAAGGAAGGACACAAAGTGCAGGTGCCACAGCATTTGGAGAAAACAGACGAGGTGGTGAAACGCAGTGGAGGAAGAAATCTGACCTGTGACGCTAATGAAGCACTTAAACCGCTTAAAGCAGAGGACAAAAAAAGAAGTTAAAACGTCTGAAAACTCTTGAGTCTGAAACACCCCAAACATGGTACGTTCCTCAGAGACGAATGAATATCAGGGTTTTGAAAGAACATGTGGAGAAAGGTTACCTGTTTGACCATTATTTCAAGTTCCAAGTCCTACCATTGATCAGTTAAGATGCCATATTTATGTATGTGTTCATTTTTTTTTATTATTCTTGAGATGCAAACTTAAAAAATATATATTTACATTGTTATAAAAATAGTTAAATAATGTGCAAAGTTTGGGAACTGTCACAGCGCCAGCCGCGCCGCACTCCCTCGCGGCGTGGCGGCGCCGGGAACGGTTCTTCCACGTCCTCCTCCCGCCTGGACCAGACCGGGGGAGCCCTGTAACCCCAGGGCGACCAGAGAGCCATAGATGTAGCCGGAGTTTTTTTCTCACCGTGACCTTTTATTTTTAAACAACTTCACTTCACAGTACACTTCAGACATTCAATGCACAGTACAATGCCCGCACCCCGAACAAAAACCCAGGACAGACTTTATACAAAACCAGAAACTAGGAAAACCAATGAAACAACAGGACAGAACAAGAAGCACGTGGAACTCATAATAAACAGAAACAAGGAACAGGTGACACAGATACCGAACACAGGGCACAGGCATAAAACGTGGCACAAGGGTGACCCCTACTGGCCACCCCAGGGAACAAAAACCAGAGACAGAAAAAACCCAAAACACCCAGGACACCAACGTGACAGGAACCTCTGGTCTAATTATGCATTTGGATAAAACTATTTCAGATTTTGGATAAACATATTTCTGCAAATTTTAATACACATTAGTAATCATATTATTTGCATAGGTGTGAGCACTCTCAAGTCCTCCATGCTTACACTGAAATAAAATCCTCCAAGAAGAGATTGTAAAGCAGTGTGGAGCCCGACGTTACCAGTTTGAGACATTTAGTATTCGCTCTGATCTGTTGAAGGTCATCGACAAAATGGTGAAAAAGAATAAAGAGCACATGAAGAACACCAAAAGGGAAGAGTCCCCTCAAGAAAAGAAAAAACTCTGCAGAAAGAAGTGACCAGAGGTGTGATACATCTGAAGCCCAGCATGGCAACCGGGACTACGGCAAGTGAGTCCACATCCTGTCCACACACAGCACTGACTGGTTTAACTGTAAGAAAACAGGGCAGTTGTGAAAGAAATCTTCTTACTGTGTCAAATCTTCTTAGTGATTCTAAATCAGATTCAGAATTGGATTCAGAATCAGAAAGCTTTAGTAATCCTGAAGGAAACTGCTTATGTTACTTCTGCAAAGACTCACAGAGGGAAATAACAATATATAAAATACAAAAAAGATCAAATAAAACTCTGCAGAAAATATTCTATATTAAATACACTATGATATACACACGCATACTGTATAAGTCACACTAGTAACACACATAGTGGTTTGGAGTTGTTCTCTATAACAAGTCAGTTATAGAGATCAATAGTAGATCAGTAAGAGTTAGATTCCACATAGTAAGGGAAACATGCCATGACAATAAGAAACTGAACATGATGATAATGATTTAAGCCCCGTAAGAAGATGCACAACAAAGTAGCATTTGATTATTGCACAGATTATTGTTAATCTGTGGGGGAGGAGTTATAGAGTATATTTGTATCTGAAGATACATTAAGGGATGTACTTTAGAAAGTGTGTCTGTGTTTCTCAAACTAATCCAGTGCTGCCCAGAGCCAGCCACATTTTGTTCTTTTTATAGGCATTTGGGATAAAGCAGAAATGTGGACCATCTAAGGAGGATCAGTTTGAGAACCAAAGGGAACCAAAGGTTTAGAAGCTGTAGTTTATCTTTGAAAACCACAGAAAAAAACATCTTAAATGTCTACTTTGGTACACCATCTATCTCACACCTTCAATCTTTTTTGTCTTTTTTTCTCTTTCAGCGTCTGAGAGGCTGTACCCGGTTCTGTGTGGAAGTAACAGAGTGCTGAAGTCCTCCATATCAGATCTCATACTGGGTCAGAGAGAGCACAGTCCAGAGTCCAGCTCAGTGTGTGTGAGGAGGGAGGGAGAAGTGTGTGGACGTCTGATCACCCTGGTGGAGATGCCAGCTCTCTACAACACTCTGCTCTCAGAGGAGGAAGTGATGAAGGAGACTTTCCACTTTGTCTCTCTCTGTGATCCTGGAGTTCATTCTTTTCTCCTAATCATTCCTGAGGGACACATCACTGATGAAGACAGAGGAGAAATAGAGAAGGTTTTTGGATCCAGATTTAATGACCACACTGTTGTACTGATCAATCAGCAGAATGGACAGTTAGATGAGGCTGCACATGCTGTGCTAGAGGACTTTGGAGAACGACATCTGTTCTTCAGCTGCAGCTTACAGGTGCAAGATTTGATTCAAAAAGTAGAGAACAGAGGGAATCACTACACCAAAGACACGTACCTGAGTGCACACCTCAAACTCCAGCAGAAATACGAGAGAGAAGTTGCTGGACTGAAACAACAAATGTGTGAACTCACAATGAAAAGCAAGACACAAATACAAGCTGTTCACATATTTTTTTTCACAGCTTATATTTATCAGCATAAGCTTTATTGTACATGTATGTGTACACATACAAGGAATCTAACTCCAGGTTTCATTGGTCTCACTGTACTTAGAATTTACTAAACAAGAATAAATGAACAGTTCAGTACAGTATCTACCATAGTGCAATGATTCAGAGTGCAAACAATAGTGTTGAAATAAATATGTAACAAGTAAATTTTGAATCTTTAAGTGAATACTATACATACATGAGGATAGTGGACTATGAACTTTACAATATACACAGTAAATACAGTGTCATTAACTTTTAAGTTGCTGAAAACCACAAAGTCCATCAAAGCATCAGTTGACACAGTACAACACATGAAAACCATGCCAGGCCATGTCATGGCAGGTGTTATAGGCATAATCATACACTGAATATATTGATTTTCTCCCTTAGGCTACAACAATCAAATAGATGATCACATACGTAATCATACACTGAATATATTGATTATATATAGGATACATTAAGTACATTGATTACATTGGTTACCATTAAGTTTATGTTTAATTTCTGTTTTGATTATATTGATTACCTGATTACCTTTAAGTATATGTGTAATTACTCTTTGATTTTACTGATTATCTGATTACCTTTAAGTATGTTTAATTCCTAGTACAACGTGTTTGGAGATCGTTCTAAAACCTACACCATGGTGCTGTTCACCAGAGGAGACGATCTTAGTAAGAACACCAACAAACAGTTCATTGAAAATTCGGGACAGAACACAAAAGACCTCATCAGAAGTTGCGGATGCAGATACCATGTGTTCAACAACAGAAATCCTGAAGAAAGAACCCAGGTTACTGCTCTACTGGAGAAGATCAACTCCATGGTGTCAGAGAATGGAGGGAGCTTCTACACCAATGAGATGTTCCATCAAGTGGAGAAAGGTCTACAACAGGAGAGAATCCTGAAGGAGAAAGAGGAGGAGACAGAGAGAGAGAGAAAGAGATGAACTGAGAGCTAAAGAGGATAAAGAAATGGAGATGATGATAGAGAATGTTGAAAATCAGAGAGAGTAACAACTGCTGTGCTACCGAAAACAGATGAAGAAACGCAGTGAGCAGCAAGCGCACAGTGAGGTTTAAAGATAAGATAAGATAAGATAAACCTTTATTAGTCCCACAAGTGGTAAATTTGCTTGGTCACGGCAGAAAGTGGACAGTACAAAGTAAGAGCAGCAAAAATTAAGAAAAACAATAGGATAGAATAAAGTACTAAGTCACAGTACAGTATAAAATAGAATGTTCAAATGTACAGTCAAAAAATGTACAGTATAAAATCTAGGAATATAAATATGGACATCTGTACTGTAAAAATGTATGTAAACTGTAAGTAAGACTAACTGTAGACTTGATCAAGTTGTATACATGTACATGCACACAGTCAGTATATGTAGCTAAGTATATACAAAGTGGATGCATAAGTAAAAATGAGAACACTGTAGATACGCACACAGGTACACAATGGAGTGACAGGCCTTGCCAATAGCATAAGAAATGCACCAGAAAAATTGCACATTTTAAATTGCACATTCTAAATTGCACATTTAAAGAAGATAGTCTTTTAGTGTGAACAAAGAATCCACAACAGGAAATGAAATTATATTTGGCCTGAGGTGTCTGTATGTGTGGTGTTTGATTTAGTACTGTGCAAAAGTTTTTGCACCTGTGCAAATTATTTGAAGCCCTTTATCTACGCGTGATGCAAAGTTAACATAAATGCAAACAAATGAGACAGCAGTAAAAATAAGTATTGTTTTGTTTTGTTGGTGATATCTTGTGAGCTGGTGAGAACATGGGTGCGGTTCCAGATTTTGCCTCCAGCCATTGCTTGGATTTGGGAAATTACATTAGAAGCTGATTTAATTTTATTTAATGAAGGACTGATTGAGTCAAACCAGGTTTCTGATGGAAACTACAAGTAATACTGGGCTTCCACAAGGAACACAGTGATACTGAACACTATTTAGTGTAAAATGTCACTCCAAACAGTTTTTAAATATTAGTTCTGTAGGTGCCTAAGACTTTTGCACGGTCATGTAAGTCTTGGACTCACCTCGGGACTGCTGCTTTGATCTTGATCTTGTGTAGGCTCCCAGGACTGAGAGTCCTGAGGTAAGTCCAAAGTTAAGTCCAGAAAACATATTTTTGGTGTCAGTGACTTTAATGACACATGTAACACCAGTGTAACTACTACTGCTGTGTTTGCTTTTGCAGCTCATGCAATTATATGGTCATCAAATACAGCTTTTACTCACGTAATTACATAGAACACACTTGTGTGACAACATGGGTAAAGATATGTAATTACACATCACCAGTAGTTACTGTGCTATTAATCTGTAATTACACATTTTCTAACAATATTTAATATCAAAGTGGATATAACAATAGTAACATTTAAAATCAAAGGGAACACTGTTATTATTATAATAATAAGTATTATTGTTATTATTATAATTATTATTGTTATTATTGATATTGTTGTTGTTTTGTTGTTGTTTTCATATGTAATTCATTTGTCTCCTAAAGTCATGGCCATGATTTTTGTACTTCAGTTCAGTGTTTGAAATCCAGTGAACTCAAAAGAACAGCACAAAAATATTTCTTTCATTTTATTGTTGTTTTCATTCTGTCACTGTGTGAGGATCCCAGACATCTTCAGGGTGAGCTTCTCCTGAAACTGCAATCGATCTCCTCAGGTCAGAGACTCCCCAAAGCCTTTATGTAACTGTGAGAACCTGCAAAACGCACAAACACAATCACTGAGAGCTGTTCATCTGTGGTGGAAAATCCTCTCTCTGATGTTTTGAGTTTGTAGTTTGGTTTGTTTATTTAATTTTGTATGATCTGACTTTTGGATTAAACTTTATCAGTCTGTTCATTTCCTGCATTTGTATCTCCATGTTACTTATACTCGTCCCACGTACAGCTGTGACACATCGCTGCATATTCCAACAATTTGTTTTTTCTTCTCTGGTTCATTCACCTGGAAATCATCACACAAGCAGCAAAAACATTGTGTGCTGTTGTTCTAGATAATAGCACATCTTCATGAAAACAAGTGTCCCAAAACTAACAGCAAATATGGATTGGTGATATCAGTGTCCTCGACCCACTAGTGCAAAATACGGGCTCCCTTTAATACTTTCTAGTACATCAGAACCCATTTCGGGAATCCACCTCCTTTCAGTGAGCTTTCTTGCAGCCTGTTCTCCCACCATCTCGTGGCACGTACTGACTACGGCTAGCAGCACCAGTTCTTCACTGCTACCAGGTCTTTAGGGGTGGACTTTAGGAATGGACTTGACTGTTTTGATTGGGCGGCAGTTGTCCACTTCTGTAGTCCATCATGTTTTTTCCTGAAAGTGCTTCAGTTTTCCAAAGAGTTTGGTGTGCTTTGTTTCAGGATGCACTCGACCATTTTAGCGCCTATCTATCTCCTTAATAGCCTGGAACTCTTGCATCACTCAGAGTCTTCTCCATCAGCTTGGCAAGAAGTTTAAATAGGATTTAAAAAATGTTTTACCATGTTAATTTTCATTTCGTCAGAAAGACGAGGTTCAGTGATGGAACGCATCAGCTGGTGACGCTGAGACGAATTAGCACTGAAAACAGATCATTTCTAACAGATACAGGTAAAAAGCCACGGAACTCATCATTAAAAAAAGTTTTTAAATTGTCTTCCCCATCTCTGTCCTTTGCTGAAGCTGAAGTGAATACACAATCACCTCTTCACTGCCATTCAGAGCTACCTGGGAACGTTACTCGCTAAGTAACGTTAGCCAAACTTACATTCTTCCTATCCACAATTGTCATTTAAAATATTCAATTTTTGGCTAAACATCATGCTATTTTCACTCCATACCTAGAAGTGTCTTGTGACAGGTTGTCAGCAGTAAGAGTTGGTATATAAAATTCTGGTAGGTGGAACAAGAATTTGGTAACACTGGTATTGTCACGGTGGGTGTAGGCGGACACACTTGCAGGCTGCAACTTAGGGTAGATACGTGTTCTTTTATTTACAAATAGTCTTTAATTTCCAAAACACAAGAACTTGCAATAGCAAAACTCAAACACGGAAAGTTGATACTTCTAAATTAGGAACTCTTCAGGTAGAGAGGCTGGAGACAAATTCTAGCAGAGCCTCTACAAGCTAGGGGAAGTCTTCTCCGAACTGACGGGAGTCACACTCCTGCAGCTTGGTGTGCGGTTCTCCATTCATGCCTGTGAAACACATAGACCCAGAGAAGGGGAGAGTCAAGTGGGAATCCACCTTCCGCACTGTTAGTCTAAGAGTTCGCCGAGCCAGGAACACAAACAGGCAGCCCAGGTCTCACTCAGCATTGTCCCCATGAAGGTTGTGACAACTGGAAGTCAGCTGTTACTCACGCCCTTCCTTCTCCGAGAAACCTCTGAAGGTATTGCTCTCGTCCCGGCCTCTGCTTACGCAAAAGCTTCCCAAGACTTCAAACAAAGAGCTTGGTGACCATGCAATGCACTGCTGGATCAGCAGGCCTTTTAACCACACCTAAGAACTCAAAAGACCCAATCACACAACGCAAACAATAATATACGTAATAACACTTCTTCACTTACAAACAAGACAGGAGGACCTGTCATCAGGTACCTAGCAACCCTGCTAACGAGCTACTTAGTTTCAGGTGTGCTCTGGGTTGCTCAGGCACCTGCTGACACAAGCACGCTCACACACACACACCCTACGTGCCCAGAGCTGTGACCTAATACTCAGGGGAGGGGCTGCGTTGGGGGCGTGACTGAGGCGGAGCTGACATGACATGTATAGAATTTAATATAAGACGTTGTTGTCTACGAGCATTTGTCAGACCGTGGAATTTCTTAATGGAGTTATATCATCAGGGTATCTGATATTATAACATTGCTTTCCATCTTCTTTTCTGTCTAAAGCAATCAAACAGTGGTGGACCCAAGCTGGATCCAAACAGACTTCTGCTTGTCCCAGGTAAGCCAGTCTATGGTTCTATTGTGACAAATAATGATGTAGTTAATACATAACACCTAAGTAACAGTTCTGAGAGCTCCTGAAGTCTCTTCTTACTCAGTTCATTTTGAACAATTCCAAAAGTAATGACAATTGACCATTTTTAAAGGGCACTTGGAGCATTTTCATTCAAAGTACAATCTTAGATAGAATTGGCATTTTCAGATCATGTTGTATTGGCATTAACATTAATATTTACTTACCTTGCAGTGCTTTTTGCTGTACAGGATGAAATCTTCAGAGAGGATTCAGTCTTATTATGAGAAATGAAATGTTGGATTTAGTCTACCTCCTTGATGTTGCTCAGCAAGAGCTGTGCTTGGCAACAATGGCTTCACAACACCTCAGTATCCCACTAGAACTCATTAGAAGTCCACAGGAATGAATTTACATCTTACCTGTTCAATCTGCTGAAGGAGCATCAGTAAATGTATCAGAAATTGTAACTGCCACTGTGGGGAACCTGGGACAGCCACACCTTGAAATTAACAGTGATGATCTTGAAAGCATCCTTTCCACTGCACTTCCTTTAGAACATTTAGCCAAGTTGTATGGGGTTTCTAGACGAACACTTAACAGGTGGATGAAAGAACATGGCCTCTCTGTCCGGGGATGCTATTCCAAAATGTCTGATAATGAACTTGACCAAATTGTGAGTTCCATAAAATCAAGAATGCCACAGGCTGGGTATAGACTGGTTAAAGGTGAGCTGTTGGCCACCTAACCCTAACCCTAACCCTGGTTCATGTAGATACCAAACATAAATTAATCAGGTGAGTTTCTTTCCTGTGCAATCAAAGGTAAAACCAATCAGAACAGAACTTGATGTGATTACTGTCCTTGTCTGCGTGCTTGATCAATATAGTTACCCCCACCCCCCCCTTCGATAAATTCTTAGAATAGAGAGATTGTGGTGTGATGTGTGGTCAGCAGTCACCTGTACATACTATGATGTACTGCACACACTGGAAGACGAACACCGTGACTTCTCCAATGAGATGCACCTCTTTTGTGTGCATTATAGATTCTCCCTCACCTGAAGTCTGACCTGGAGTATTTCATGGGTAGCTGGAACAGGCATCCTCTCAGAACTGAAGGCAACTTATCTTCAGACCAGCTGTGAGACATTGGAATGCTTCAAACACCTGTGGCTGAGGGATATTGAGGTACATCACCAAATATGCAAATCATTCAACTCATTAATACTTGTTTTTAAGCAAGTGTCCTTTGAATATCACTTCAAATGGCTTGTAGCAGTTAGCAATATGATCAGTCAGACTAAGGTGGGGTTAATATGACTAAGGTGGGGTTAATATTATTTTATCTTGGGGAAA
>JBBPCX010069036.1:0-11683 GCA_037974365.1 Hydrocynus forskahlii
CATGGTTGTTGTTCAATAATAAGATTATTCCTCAAAAATACAACTTGCCTAATAATTCTGCACTCCCTGTATAGTAAACTCCCGCTTAATCGCAGTTCAGTAGTCGCGTTTTCAGTCTATCACGGATTTTTTCTGAGAACCAAACTAGTAATTGTTCGCGGAAACCCCCGCACCTACACGGAAACTGCAAATATCCTCCACATTTTTTTTTGCTTTTGTGACGTCCGGGCCTTGTCCGCCATGCCCCCTCGTCCTCGTGCTGGGTTGTTTGTTTTTGGGCATGGAGGTTAGCAAGGCAATCAGATGCACCTGAACGGAATGAGCCTCCGCTGCTCAGCGCTACCCAAAACAAACAACCAGCATGAGGACAAGGGGGTGTGGCAGATGAGTCAGAGGTGGGAGGTTTGAAGGTAGCCAATCTATTTATTTCTCCTTGCTGCTGATTGGCTGCTGCCCTGTGACGCATCCGTGGCAGCTGCAGTCCAGATTTTCTCCCGTGGAGTGTCTCGAGTGTTCTTGTGTTTTTTGTTTTGTTTTTCTTAAAGCCCTGTATATTGATTACTGTAAATTAATTAATTAATTGCTGATCTTTACCTGCTTATACCAAAGAAAATGACAGTGCATACCAAAGAAAAGGCATGATTTACAGTACAGTCTATACAGGGGCCACATCAGGATTTTACATTCTAGCACTGCGACAGCAACTGTACAGTATGGATATGAGTTTACCTTTTCATTGTCTTTAAGAGTAAAGTGTTAAGCTGATTTTAAAATGAAATTAAAGTGTTTTGGGAGCACATTTGGGGTTTACACTATATTTTTAGGGTTTACACTATAAAAATAGGCATTTTAGGCATTTATTTTACCACATCACATATTCGCGTTTTTTCACTATACGTGGGTGCTCTTGGAACGTTTACTGTATCTCCTTATTCTGGTTCAGCAGTTTAGCTCCGCCCATTCAAGCACCAAATCGGCAACACCTTTTACAGCTAAAAATTAGACATTTGTTGGATTACATGAAGATCTTGATTCATCAGAACACAGAGTAACTCACCTGGAGCTGTGATTGGTCCCCCTGCCAAAAAGCTGTGATTATAGGCTCATTTGCATATTGTAGCTTGTGATATCAGTATTGCAGAGACTGATATTGCGAAAACGATCAGCAGGCAATACACACACACACACACACTGAAGAAAAGCTGCTCTAAACTGCTACATAGTGAAGCCTTCAGAAACACTGAGTCAGACTGGAAGTTGTGTGTTCTGGCTGCATTTTGTCAGGTTTTCAGCTGTGTTTGGCTCCTTGTGTCATCCGGAGGTGGCTCTACACCTGAGTGAGGTAGATTGATTTTTCATCCGACACCTTTCGCTATGTGTCTGAGCAGCATTAGTTACTGCTGTCCGCACACCCACCTCCCCCCACAGCTGCTCTCTTTCTCAGTTATAGGACCATAAGCCACTCTCTCTCCTCCTCTGCTGTCTTCTTCTGATCATTAACCTCTCTCCTTTATCCTTACACATCACTCACTCTCCTGGTGAGAGAGGATTTTTCTCCTGTACTGTTCTTCCTCTCAACCCCCTTCATCCCCCCAAACTCATCCAAGCAGAACTTCATGGCCGACCATGACTGGTCGTGTGGGGGTGGGGGTGGGGGGGGGTGGGGGGGCGCGATGTGGTGAGGTGGGGGGTTAGGGTGCTTGACAAACGGGCCATGGGCACCGAATCGAGAAGGACACAGATGTCAAAGCAGTGAATCATGGGACATGGCCCCTGCTGCCTCCCCCAAAGGCTGCTGGTGTGGGACAGTGCCGTTTTCTGCCCAATCAGCACTCACTTCTTCTACGTGGGACAGTTACTCATGCTGTCACTAATCGCATATAAGTGGTGTGACATTTCTGACAGGAGCATGTGTGTGTGTGCGTGCATGCTTGTGTGTGTGTGTGTGTGTGTGTGTGTGTCTGTGTGTGTGTGTGTGTGTGTTTGTGTGTATGAGTAGGCTTTTTTACTCTGTTTCAGACCAGGGCACAACCAATATAATATGTCCCAATATAAAAATTCCACCGATGTATTGTCATTGAAGTTATTCAGTCATTCAGACATCACAGTTTGGTTCTTCTCAAAGTGTCTCAGATCCTTTCTTTTTTTTCTTCTTTCACCATTGACTTCAAGAGCTGACCATTCACTCACTGATTTTATCTTCCCCTTGTCAGGAGACAGTGGATCATGACTGTTTACTTCACCTACAATGGGAATAAGGCATAATAATTTTAATAATCCTACTTATCCTGTTTTTATAGCCATTAGAAGACAAAATCATTATTAAAAATAAAAAATTGATTTATCAAGTAGCCCTGAATATTGTGGTGTAACATTGCTTTAAACATAAAAATGCCTCAACATCACCTCAACATGCTTTATTCACCAGGACTGTTTGATAACTTGTATAATGGTTGTATTATGTAGGAATTAATGTTTTCACTTCAGCCATTGTCTTTGTGCCTCTGGCCAGTTTGTGTGTGTGTAAGTCAGTGACCCTGACCTTCATTAGCTGTTTAACTATGGCTGTTAGCAACTCATCCATTAGCTTATACCATATCTATGAGTCCTGTGTCCCCCGCAGCCGGAGGCGAGACGAGCTCAGAGTGCTTTCCTTATTGCCAACCATAAAAAAGCATTAAAACTGATGAATGTACTGATAAATGTAGAATTTTTATGATTATGACCAGTTGAATTTGGATTTTTCTTGCTGGAAGCTCTTTTGTCTTTTTGATGCTTAAGCAGAGAGATGTTTGCTGTCTTTTAAAGCAGTGTGAAATGGAAGGACCTTGTTGGCTGGTTGGATAATTGGGTCATGTGACTTGCTATAACATGATAAATGTTCTCATTAACACATGTTCAGATAATGAATGAGACATTACTATACGAACCTCCTGTTTACCTTTTTCGCTTAAAGAGCTACACAGGTGAGTGTAAATCCTGGGTTTGAGGGATTGTAGTGTTATATTGATCTTATACAGTGCGGTGCAAAAGTCTTTAGCCACCCCTCATTTCTTTATATTTTGCTTTGAGTCACCTTGTTGATGTAAAAATGCTATTTTCTGCTTGTTCAACTCTCGTGTCTTTGGTATGATGAGTAGATTAAATGAAAGAAGTGGGAACAAATGTTTTACTGTCACGGGCAGCAGTGTTCCAACCACTCAGCATTCAGCACCACCAGTATACTGATCACTGCCTGATCATCCGGAATCATCTGCACCTGTTTCTTCACTGGTTCAGACCTTAAGTTAAATATGCTTTGTTATACTTCAATAATTCATACATAGGTCACTGTGTGGTCACTGGGCCTTTGAAAGTTCTTCAGGAAGCCTGGAGAGCTGTAGAAGACCACATTAAAAATACAAGGAAGTCTGTATCTTTGGAAGCAAAATATTAAGAAATGAGGGGTGGCAAAGGCGGTAGAAGATAAATCACATATTTACCAAGTAAAAGTGTGGAATGTTTGCTTTCCAAACAGTTTTAAAAAGTCAAATTATGAGTCAGAAATTTCTCATATAAAACCACAACTACAGCATCTAAGAGTTTGGTGATGGTTTACTGCAGAGGTCCCCAACCACCGGGGCACGGACCAGTATCGGTCCGTAAGTCATTTGGTTCCCAGCTGCACAGAAAGACAGAATAAATAATATTTTATTGATTATCAGAGTCTGACAGTTCTTTTATTTAGAAAAAAATGCTCATCTCGGTCACATGATACAGTACATCAAAAATTTAGCCCACAAGCTAGAAAAAAATATTAAAAAACAATAGCACTTTGTTTTTAGTTGTAGCTATACTGGTCCGTGAAAATACTGAAACTGGTCTGTGGCGCAAAAAAGGTTGGGGACCGCTGGTTTACAGTATCTAAGTTTGGATTCAAACATTTCATGACAGATTAACCATGTCTGGGGTCAGTGGAGTGCTGTGGAGGTCTGACTTTTGTTGAATTATTCTTCAAAATTTCAGTTTGTTTTGAGCGTATAAATAATTTCATATTTTAGAATTTCAGAATATGATTAGCTTTTGTTTTAGTTTGGAGTCTCACTGTCTGTAATGAACATTCTCTTTTATTCTTTCAGTTTATCCTGACCACTGTAGCATTAGCCTGGCAGCAGTGAGCGACAACGACAAGCACAGTGACCGCATTGCATTCTGGGATAACGTGTATGGCTTTAGAATGCAGTGTATGAAGAAGGCAGTCATTCCTGAGGCCGTGGTGGAGGTTCTGAAGCCAGAGACCGTCATTTCAGAGCCAACAGTTATCCAGGTGGGCAAAGAACAGCAATTACAGTACTCTGTAAATGTCTCAAGCCACCCCTAATTTCTTAATATTGTGGCGAGCGTGAGAGAGAAAATGCGAAGACACACTGATCTTCAAACAGAGTATTGTTTATTTCTGGCTTTTCAGCCTTTACCAGAGTTCTCACAGGGTGCACTGCGCCCCCAACTGGCATAAGTCCAGTACATCACCCAATTCCAACACAAACCCCAGCCCTCTCGCCCCTCACTACCCTCTGGCCGATAACACTCCGGAGGATGGTGACGGACGAGAAGGGCTCAAACCACACAAATAACACACATTAAAACACGTAATAACACACTAACACACACAGCACACTTCTACCCCCCTCTGATGTCTCCAAAAACACACAAACAGGCCAACTGGCCACTCTTTCTGGTCGCAAAGGCTCGTGGGAGCCAGTCTTACCAGGCCGGCTCGTCACTCAGCCCCCTCCGACAGGGAGCGCCGTTCACAGCCACCCCATGAGTCCCTCAGTCGCACCCAGTACACCACCTCACCGAGCCACTCAAGGACCTCTCCCGGCTGTACACCACCTCACCGAGCCGCTCAAGGACCTCTCCCGGCTGTCCAACTTTGGGTTCTGCCTCTTTTTCCAGGAGGGGCAGTAAACCCAGACCAAGTCCCACGGCGCAAACTTGTGCCCCTAGCTGCGCACGTCATACGCCTGTTTCTGACGGGCTGTGGCTGCACCCTGGTGCTCTCTCACCAACTCGTGCAACGCCCTCAGTTGGTTTTGCAGTCTGCGCGTGTAGCCCGGCCCGGGTGGCCCCTCGATCTCCGGCCCGGGGGGGGTCCAAACACCAAGTCCTCAGGGGTGCGCAACTCGTGCCCGAACATCAGCACCGCCAGTGTGCTCTGCGTGCTCTCCTACACTGCTGTCCGGTACGACCACAGGACCAACGGCAAGTGTTTGTCCCAGTCACGTTGGTGCTCTGCAACCAGCGTGCGATTAAAACACTCCACCAGCCCATCGCTCTGCGGGTGCAGCGGCGTGGTGCGCATTTTGTGAATGCCCAGCCTGTGACACATGTCCCCAAACACTTGTGCCTTGAAGTTTCGCCCTTGGTCACTGTGTAGCTCCTCTGGCGCCCCCAAACCTACAGAAAAACTCCACGAGTTTATCTGCCAGTGGTCGCACTCTGGTCGGCTACTGCATACGCTTCGGGCCACTTTGTAAAATGTCCACGCCTACCTGCTCCATAGGAGCCCCCACCACGTAGGGCTGCATCAGTGCCCGTACAGGCAGTGGACAAACATTTCAATGTCCCGCCTGCACCCTGGCCAATAAAAACGGCTGCGGAGCCGCGTTAGCATTTTGGTCACCCCAAAATGTCCGAATCCCACCGCACCGTGTACTGCCATCAAAATATCCTCCCGCAGCACACAAGGTACCAACAGCTGCCAAAGCTCGTGTTCACCATCCGGGTGCCGCCAGTGGCAGTAACACAGACCCTGTCTTAACTCCAGTGTCCCCCACTGCGACCAATAGGCTTTTAGCTCTGAGTCCGTGGCAGCTATCTCGTCCCACTTGGGACAGCGCGACTGTTCTAACCACTGCCATACCTGGCTTAGAGTCGGATCGCTCACCTGCCCACGCCACAGCCTCACTTGAGTCCACTCCGGTCACCGCATCAGTCGTGCTAGCCGCACTTAGCTCAGTCACTTGTTCTTTTTCTTCCGCGCGCCTGCAGTAATGATACTCCTCGACCATACACGGGTGGGGTGACAGCGTGTCTGCATTACAGTGCTGACGACCAGCTCTGTGCTGCACCTCGAAGTCATACTCCTGTAACGCCTCTAACCACTGCGCAAGCTGCCCCTCTGGGTTTTTGAAACTCAGCAGCCACGTTAATGACACGTGATCGGTTCGGAGGTTGGAATTTCTGTCCGCACAGGTACGGCCAAAAGTGGCGGAGGCTCTGGACCACTGCCGAGAGGTCTCGTCGCGTCATGCTGTAATTTCGCTCTGGCCGTGAGTCTCTCAAACGTGGCCGGACTATTGTAAAGACCAAACGGCATTAACCGGAAAGGCCATAACCCTTGCCGGATAGTGAAAGCTGTTTTTGGTCTAGCGTCCTCAGCTAACTCTGTCTGCCAGTAACCGCTCTGTAAGTCTAAGGAGGTAAACCACCGCGAACCTGCAACGTAGTCTTAATGCGTCATCGACTTGAGGAAGGGGATAAGAATCTTTCTTTGTTTCCGCATTCAGGCACTGGTAGTCCACACAGAAATGCCAACTGTCGTCCTTCTTTTTCGCCAGTGCTGCCCAGGGGCTGTCTGATGGCTCGATGGCTCTTTGATTTTCTGTTCAGCCGCCTGATGTTTATCCAGCGACAACCGGTGTGAGCGCAAACGAACTGGAGTAGCGTCCCCAGTGTCGATGGGGTGCTGCACCAACGCCGTGCGCATGCACTCCTTGTCCTTTGCTGCAAACAAATCCACATTCCGCATCAGTAGTAATTCCGACTCAGCTCTCTGACTCTCAGTGAGCCCTGTGCTGTCTCTCTACAGCAGCTCTTGGACCGCTTGACGTGTCTCTGTGGACGGTCCTTCCACCGTGCAAGTCTCGTTCACCCTCGCATCAGTCTCTCTACTGCTCCCATGGAACGAGCTGGTCTCCGTAGCAATGTGAAGCTGTCTCGCTGCAGCCTCCACCATTGCCCCCAGTCTTGCCAACACATTCAGCCCCAGGATGCATGGCTCCACCACATCTGCGAGCCACACCTCGTGTTTGACAGTCACACCGTTCACGGTGATGGTCAGCTGTTTCTTACCCTGCATTCTTGTGTACGCGCCAGTCACAGTGGCGAGCCACACATTGGTCTCCACCCAGCCGGATGGGGTCTGCTGCTGCGTGTGTGGCAACACACCTGGCCAGACAATCGTGATAGTAGAGCCGGTGTTGACCAGTGCTCGACAGCGCCCTCCTTCCACAACGCGCTCCACATAGAGTCCTTCGCCATCTCCCAGACGACCCACTCGCGGTTTCTAGAGTCTTGGAGGGGCTGGGCAGGCGTTTTCCAATGGCTGCTGCTGCTTTTCAGTGCCGTGCTAAGTGTCCTAGCTGCCCGCAGTGAAAACATGCCCTTGGTTGGAGGGGATGTGTCACTCGAGGGGAAACTCCGCCTGCGCCAGCCACCGTGGTCCACTCTTGAACCTCACCTTCGTCCACTCCGCCGGCTGCCCTCACCGATGTGGGAACGATTTGGTCTTGGTGGTTAAAATGGCTTCGGCACTTTCTGCCACTGTAAACGCTGCCGTCAGGGAGGGGGGTTCTGTCAGGCGTACATGCTGCTGCAGCCGCACTGGTGAAAGGGCCCTGAGAAATGCGTGTAGCGCCAGCTCCTCCTGTACTGACGACGTGAAACGCGGGTCCTGCAGGTCTCTGGCGAGCGCGCCCCACATGCCGGCCGAATCTCTGCCATAGCGCCGCCACCAGCTGTCCAAAATCCTGGCATTTGTTGAGCGGTTGATCGACCAGGACTTGCATTGCCTCGCCCTCCAGGGCCATGGAGAGGTGGACCGCCGCCTCATTCTGGTCCCATGGTTATGCCATGCCGCCAGCTCGATCTGCACCAGGTTTAGCTCTAACAGTGCCTTCTCATCGAAGCGCAGCAGCTTGATGGCCACTCGGGGTCCCGGCGGTGTGGATGCCGCTTCCCTGCTGTCATCTCTTGCCCGGCCCACCGCAGGAGTATCGTTTCCCTGCTTTACGCGGCACTAGCACCATCTGGACGTCCGAGGAAGGCTGAATGCTCGGTTCCTCGGCTCACTGCTTGCTGTGCTCTCTCCATCAGTGCGTCGATCTCCCTTGTTAGCTGCTCCATCCCACTTCTGACACCAATGTGGCAAGCATGAGAGAGAGAATGTGAAGACATGCTGATTTTCAAGCAAGTCCTTTTATTTTTCAGCTTCACAGCCTCCAAATACAGACTTCAGCAGGGTGTACGGCTTCCCCAACTGGTGTACTGCTTCCCCAACTCACGACCCTCCGACCGATAACACGGAGGATGGTGACGGACGAGAAGGGTTCAAACCACACAAATAACACACATTAAAACACATACACACAGAACACACTTCTACTCCCCTCTAATGTCCCCAAAAACACACAAACAGGCCAACTGGCCACTCTTTCTGGCCGTAAAGGCTCATGGGAGCCAGTCTTACCGGGCCGGCTCGTCACAATATTTTGCTTCCAAAGATCTAGACTTTCTCGTATTTTCATTGTAGTCTTGATGAACAGTTCTCCAGGCATCCTGAAGGCCTTTCAAAGGCTCTCATTTTCACTGACAAGTTTCTGAGGAATCTTTTTGTTTGTTAAGCAACATAGTGACCTAAATATGAATCATTCAAGCATAACAAAGCACATCTATCTTAATGTCTGAACCAGTGAAGAAACAGGTGCAGATGATTCCAGATGATCAGGCGGTGATCAGTATACTGCTGGTGCTGAATGCTGAGTGGTTGGAACACCTTTATCTAGGCACCTTGTGTCTTTTGGCACTTTGCAGCCTGTTAGAATAAAACGTGTTCCCATTTTTTTTCATTTAATTAGCACAATTTCCTTCGGGATCAAAAAACTTTTCTGATTCTGATTCAGTATGTCTAAGATAAGTTGCACGAACTAGAATTTTGCACCAGCAAAATTTTGCACCAGTAATTCAAAGCAAAATATGAAGAAATTAGACTTTTGCATAGTGTTTGAAGTGATAGTTTGTTGAAAATGTCAGACAGTGCAAATAATTAATCATGTTAACAAGTTCAAGCTTTTTTACAGGTATGTGTGTGTGTGTGACAAACATTCAAATTACCAAAGAAAAAGAGAGAATAGCAAAAGGCAAGGAGAGAGTCAGACCAACTGAAAGGGGTAAGAGAGAATGAAAAGAGAACAAACTGAAGAAAGAGCAGAGAGAAGGAAATCACAAAAACATGTAGGGAAGAAAGAGGGAGAGAAAATAAATGAGGAGGAACCTAAGGGAATAGTGTTAGAATGAAAGAGGAGAGACCAAAGGGAAGAGAGAGAGAGAGAGAATGAAAGAGGAGGGACAGGGAAAAAGAGAGAATTAAAGACAGACAGTGGGGAAGTGGAAAAGATAATGAAAGAAGGGAGACATGGGAAAAGAGAGAGAGAAAGGAGAGACAATGTAAGAGAGAATGAAATTGTAGAGATGGGAAGAGAGAGAGTGGAGAGACAGAGTGGAATAAAGAGAATGAAAGAGACAGTGGGGGAGACGGAGAGAGAATGAAAGAGGAGAGATGGAGGGGAAGAGAGAATGAAAGAGGAGAGACAGAAGAGAAAAGAATAAAAGAGGAGAGACAGAGGGTAAGAGAATGAAAGAGGAAAGACAGAAGGGAAGAAAGAATAAAAGAGGAGAGACAGAGGGTAAGAGAATGAGAGAGGAGAGACGGGAAGAAGGAGAAAATGAAAGAGAAGAGACAGGGGAAGGTAGTGAATGAAAGAGGAGAGACAGAGGTTGAGAGAATGAAAGGAGAGACAGAAGGGAAGAGAAAATAAAAGGAGAGACAGAGGGTGAGAGAATTAAAGAGGAGAGATGGGAAAGAGGAGAGATGGGGAAGAGAGAAAAAAAAAAGAAGAGACATGGGGGAGAGAGAGAATGAAAGTGAGAGAGAGAGAGAGAGAGAGAGAGAGAGACAGTGGGGAAGAGGGAGAGTGAAAGGAGAGACCAGGGAATAGAAAGTGAGAGAGAATGAATGAGGAAAGAGAGAGAATGAAAGGCGAGAGAAGGGTAGAGAGAGAGGGCTTTGAAGGTGAAATGAATCCCTGTGGGCTGTTTTGTGTAGCTGCTGCTGATTGATTACTTTAATCCTTGTTTAAGTTGCTATTTACTAAATTTTGTTGCTTTGGGACCACACACACACACACACACACACACACACACACACACACACACACACACACTCCCTCCCTCACTCACGCACTCACTGAAGCTGGCTACTTTAAGCCTTGCAGATAGAGCAGTTTTCTTGCCCATGTGAGCAGTGGTGAGTAATGTTGAACTCACAGCAGCCGAACCAAAACGGCATTTGATGATTTAATTAAATGAACATAAACACTAAACAGCCCACTAGAAACTGTTTAGTATTTATGTATTCATGAATGCATCCAGACAAAATACTTACCTCTTATTAATCATTATACTTAAAGGGCCCATGTAATGGAAATCCAATTTTACCCACTGTTTGGAAATGCAAGTTTGTTTCATAATGAATCTTTCACTCCCCAGTCCGTACAGGACGTATCGTTACTGTCTGAGAAAAAAAAATAAAAAATCCTCCCCCTGCAAAATCAGCAAAAAGTTTTTACCTTATTTCCAATGAAAGGGAACGTAAATAGTTTTTATGTCATTATTTGGAGCTTTTTTATTAGTCAACTCATCATATTTTCATGACATAATAAGCATCTTTGTTGAAAGGATAAAATTTAATTGATTTAATAGTTTAAACCCACTAATTTACATATACCCACTTATTCAGCCTGGATTGGTTTTTCAGTGAGGTGTTACAAAGAGTGGCCAAACAGACCAGAGCTCATTTACATATGTAATTTTTACAGGTGCTGTTACTGCCTGTTAAAACCTGAGGGATAAACAGAGGATGAAGAGTCATGTAGAAATGAATTCTCACATAAAACCACACATGAGTGGGAGTAAAGGAGAAATGTAGGACATGTGCCCTTTAAATGGATGATTTGACCAAAAACATAGCCATAATGTGTTTGGTCTGAAGTTTTCTTCTTTGGGTTATGAGCTATGAGGCTGATGTAGCGAGCACTGAAAGTTCATATCCCACAAATGAGGTGCTGACTGTATAAATCATCACACACTGCTCAAAAATAGAGTCATTCAGTAATCTCTTAGGCCAGAAGTTTGGGCCCACACTCTCATGTATTACAAGAAATACCTAAAACAAATGTAATTAACTGGTTTTTAATCATTTATGGTCTGTAGTAGCACATTGTTTATCCGCAAAGGCTCAAACTATTGGATTTGAAGAGACATATCAGGTCTGTCTTTCGTGACTGACAATCACTTTGTGATCATAAAAAAAGGTATCACACAGTTCTTCAGCATTACACAATTACTTCTGATTTATGGATATTTAGACATACACATCCTGTTTTAAGTATGTCTAACATTTTCTTGTAATATCATTTTGAAATATCAGTGCTTTGTTTATTTTATATAAATCTAAGTATGGGCCCAAACTTCTGGCCTGTAGAGTCTCTATGAACATGGTCTCTTTAGATCATGGTTCTCCTCCAATTTTCTCAAACTTAACAGTAATAAAACGGAAGTTTTACTCGTTGGCACAGCCTCC
>JBBPCX010069037.1:0-11681 GCA_037974365.1 Hydrocynus forskahlii
CCACCCTCCTCTAAAGGTCCTTTCACTGCTGCACGCTCTCCCACTCCTCAAACCAGCTGCAAGACCAGCTAACATAACGAGAGAGAGAGAGAGAGAGAGAGAGAGAGAGAGAGAGAGAAATGCATTGCACAGAAAACAAAATAAAAAAACAAAAATTAGCCTGTGAAAATAGGCCTAAACCTTTGTCGATACTCAATATTTTGTTGAGACCCACTGGGTTGGGTAGCAGCTGATCCAGTCAATGGAATGAGCCCTTAAAAACTCATCAGCAGAAATGGCTGAATTTTGAATTTTGGTTTTGAATTCTTTGACAATGTTTACAAATTTTACATCAAATCTTTTATTCGAATGCATGGGATTTTCATGGGCCCTTTAAATACAAATAAATACAAAACGACAAACCACCTGAGCTATAAAAATGTCCAAATTAAATTAAGCATTAATAAAAATAAACAATAGATTAATTATTTTCCTTATGAAGTTAACAAAGTAGTGAAAGACAAAACAGTTTTAATTTACAAAAAAGTGCACTTATGAGACAGGTCATCTTTGTAGTTTACAATAGATACAAATGTAGTCTGTCCTCTTCTCTGCATCATTTGGGGTCATTCTAAGCTCTACATTAACAGTGACATTATGCTAGTTTGTGTTTTTGTGTGTGTGTGTGTGTGCTGCACAGAGTGGATCACACAGCATTGCTGACAGATCTTTTTAACATTGCTCACTCACTGTCTATTAGACACATCTGTTGGTCCACCTTGCAGATGTGAAGTTACTAATGATAGTTCATCTAATACTGCACAGTTTGTCTTGGTCATCCTCTAGTCCTTTAACAGTGTTCACAGTTCCTGTAAACTGTATGGTCCTGTATGGTCAGTGGAGCTGCTTAAATGGACAATGAGTGAAAATACAGGGTCGGAAAACCTAACAAAGCGGCCCCTCAGTGTACAATGGATGGTCATTACATACAAAGAAAGGACTATGACCATGTGAAGTATGGTGGTGGATTGCCTCTGTATTGGGTCCATTGTGGGAAAGATTTGCCATTTTCCACTGAGAATTTCTCTGCTGTGTGCATGCGCTTACTTGTGCTTTGTCATTCCACGTGCCCATAGTCTGTCACTGTCTCTCTCACACACACAAACACACACACACACACACACACAAATGCACACACACACGTCTTTCTTGCGATCATGTTGCCGTCAGCTGAATAATTTGTGTTGTGTTTCCATATTTGTGTTTTTTTTCCTTTTCTTTTGGTTCACATCTCCTAAGAAAGACTGTTCAGCAGTCATGCAGGGCAGCAGCTTTCACCTCTGTGTTATTTCTGTTGTTTACTGTCTAAGCTGACAGACATTATGTCACTTCAGATCAGCTTTAAACGTTTGCAGGGGTTTCGCTGCTGGCCGTCATGGATTTTATTTTAGCTTTACTTTTTCTTTCCCCTTCAGCTCTTACATAACTTCTGCAGGAGAGGCTTTTCGGGCCACATCCACAGTAAATCACAAGACGTCACAAGATAAAAGCATACACAAAGTCAATGGATGAATAACTTATAAGAGTATGAATAACATTAGACACTGAAAGGCCTCATTAAGGCAATTACACTAGCATTCATTCCAGTGTTTCTGGCCTTTTTGTCCTCTAAATGAATATTTTTATGTTTATTTTTAAACTCCTTATGTATTTCTCATCACCAGTATGCTTCTCCGAGTTCAGATGATTTTGCTGAGCCCAGTGAAGTTCATCTTAAACTTGTATTAGCCTCTGATATATTTTACTTAATGGATTTAGCATTTATAATTATTTCAATAGGTTATTTGCACATGATATCATGTCACTGTGTTTGCTGTGATGTGAAGTGTAGATGGAGAGCAGTGATTTTCTAGGTAGGGAGCACAACCACAAGCTCTTAAAACGCCTTTGGTTTGCATCATTTACACTTGCTCAAATCAAACAAATCTATCCACTGGGCCACCTGTTGCTGATAGCATGAAACTGACTGAAGATTGACGGCAAAAATGGCCTGTGAACCTTTGTCTGCAGTTGGGAGAAACTGAGTAATGCTTGTGTATGTAGTGACCACTTTGTTAAAAGTAATCTAACTTATATTTATAGCCTGGCTTCTTTTGCTTTGTTGGAGCTTGTATCCCACAAAGGGGGAACAATACGTAGCAACAATAAATAGCACTAGCTAATTACACAGTGCAGGGTGCAGCCTCTTGCCTTATTAAAGTAAATAACTTCCCCTACCATGCGACTGCAATGAGCTACAATGACCTTATAGTCTTGTTTAGATGATGATCCAAGTCTTAAGAGGTGCTTCACTGGGCCTTTGAAAGTGATTAAGCTATGTAAAGTAACCAACCATATTGTTATCATCAAGAGATTTTTTAGGGCAATGAAAGAAAGGCTGTTCCCCCTAGGTGAAAATCAGCAACAGTGTTTTTCAAGTTGTATGTCTCCGTACTTTAGTACACTTTCACTTGTTTTGAGCAGAATAATGTCTGGAGGACAAGGTAGTCGCTTAAATGTACTGCCTTGATATGAAACAGGTTATATTTGGCTTTATTTTTAGTCAACGATGACATTCATGGAAACAAAAAAACCCTAACAATGCCAAAATATTGTAGCTGGTCCCGACCAAGTCCAGCTGCCTTTAAAACTCAGTATTTCTATAAGTAACATTTCTCTGTGGCAGCCAGCTGCGCCAAAACCACTGCCATCACTGCGAATGAAATAACAAAAAATCAATACAAAAGCACTCCCAGTAAAACGAAAGCACCCATAATGGTTGGCATAACACTCAATCTCCCCCTTAACAAAACAAAAACAATCGACAAAGCCACCGATTAAACAACCTTGTTTAGAAAATGAGCACTGGTTCAGTTATTTTAAAATCCATCTAGAATGGGCATTGATGTTGCCCGCCTGGTATCAAATGCCTGCCAATATTAGTCTCTGGGCTCTGAGCATTTGCATTCGTGCTCATGATTTCCATTTCAGTGAATCAAGTAAAATGGCTCTATTTAAAGCAAATAATATGGCCCAGTTTGATCCTGCAGTGAAGCTACACTGCACTTGCTTTTTGATCATTACACATAGCAGTGAAAATGGCCATCTGAAAGGAGAAGATATACTGGGTCTCCAGCATCCCACAGAAACTATAAAGAGGCCAGTAAGTCTTGCAAAGGGCTCATTTTTCTCGGTCTTAACTCTGTCATTCTCATTTAAACTTGGTCTTTGATGTAAAAATGAGTGGTGTAGCTATTTTCTTATAGTTAAAGATGCCTGTGAAGGACATTTAACACATCTTTTTGTTTTGACTGTGCTTAAGTTGAGGGCCACTGTGCAAACGTACATGACAGATTTAAAATTGCCAATACTGTGCAGAGAAATGAGATCCAGTCAATACCTGGATTGCAGAAGCTTCGTTTGAAAAGGACAGGTAAACAAAGCTGCCACTGTTTACCATCTGACAGAAACCCGCTGGTTAGGCTGTCAGCAGGGCTAGTGCGTCCATATAAGCAAACTTGAAAAAGGGCGACGACTGAATGTTAAGGCTTCATAGTTACATAGCTATGCGCCCGTTTCCAACTGTAGATTCTTTTTTTATTATTATTAAACCTTTATTTATCCAGGTAAACTGTTTGAGGACTAATTCTCATTTACATTCTGTCTGGATGTGCTTGTGCCATGGGATTCAATTACTTGTTACAGTGAAAACAAATATTAAATGTGTTCCAGCCACAGAATTACACTCAAGATCACATGTGCTCCACAGGATTCTGACCAAGATTAAATATGCTCGAACCATGGGTTTCTGTTTGACCATGGGCACCAGAACCATTTGTTGGGGGACAACACAATATTGTTCTTAACATTTAACTTTTGGGACATTTGAGGCAGCTGGTGGTCTTGCCCCTGCAATCAGTAGGTTGTGGGTTCGAATCCCAACACTGCTAGTGTCATCGCTGAGGTCCCCTTAAGCAAAGTACCACACTGCTCCCCGAGTGCCCCTCGTTGGTGGCATCCCACTGCTTCACTTGGTGAATAAATTAAATGTAGAGAAAGAATTTCACATTGTGTGCTGTGGTGTTCACGCGTGACTATAAGGGGCCACTTTACTTTAACTCGTTCACCAAGTGAAGCAGTGGGCAACCAGCAACACAGCACCCGAGGAGAATTGTGTGGGGACGGTACCTTGCTCAAGCGTACCTCTGTGGCAATAGCCAGCCTGAAATTTAAACCCATGACCTTCTGATCACAGGGGCAACTCCCTAACCACCAGCTGCCCCAAAGTCTGCCTTTAGTCAGGGCTAGCACTGTAGTGAGTGATGTAGGGAGAGGTGGAGCCATCCCCAGTTGCACCACTCAGGAGCCCTGTCAGTCAAGGTTAAATGGGCTTGTGCAACAGGATTCTGTTTGGGGTTAAATGTGCAGGTGCACATTTAATAAAACTGTGAAGAGTTGTAAGACACAATTCACTGAAATTAGAACAGACAGCAACAGAGAGGATTGAAACAACACATTACATGATTGGTACATGGGAAATAATGAAAAAACTAGTTATCCAAATAAGGCCAGTTTATGAAGCGCACATGAGTGTGGAAGTAACTGATCTGAGGCTGCTGCTCAATGGAAATGTCACCATTCCTTTAACAACTGAAAAAGCAAGAAACGTCTTTATGACTGGATTGTTATTAAGAGTGAACCTGTCTTATTGTCCAAATAATTTCACTTGTTGTGAAATTTCAATGTTTTCCCTTGTAAAGAATTTTGTTACATATTTTGACATAAGCAAAACTGTCTCAAAATATTGCTGTGAGTTGAAAGTGAAAAGGGAAAATTCTGTCATACGTGAACACACCACAGCACACAGTGTGGACAGCACAAAATTCTTCCTCTGCATTTAAACCCATTCACCAAGTGAAGCAGCAGGGAGCCAGGAACACAGTGCCCAGGGAGCAGTGTGTGGGGACGGTACCTTGCTCAGGGTACCTCAGAGGTGCTTAGCAGTCTTGGAAACCGAACCCACGCCCTCACCACTACGCTACCAGCTACCCCAGTTGTGGTATATGACACTTAAATGAGGCCATCATGACAACATAAACCTACACAAACATTCTGGAGTTAAACTGACTATAGGGGCTTTTTGCTTTTTGCCTTTTACATTTTACTTGAGATCCCACAACTTTCTGATCGCAGGGTGAATGCCCTAACCTTTAGGCCACCAGCTGTTATTAGCTCAGCATTAACATAACATAATTTAACATAACTTTTTTATAGAATTATAATATCATTTAAGTGGTATACATGTATGTTTCAGTATTACCTGCTGATATTTGCTGTTCTACTTACTGCTGTGGTCCAAACCTGGCATCATTCTTATTTTGATACATATATTTCTAGGTATTTGGGTTAGAAAACTAGTTTGGTTCAAACAACACAGAAATGTAATTAAATAGGATTACATCCCTTTTCAAGTAAGCATCAGAACTTGCCTTTCATTCTGTAACTAAATCCACCTATAGGGTAAGTTGTGACATTAGCACCCATACCATGGTTCACAATTGGTAGGTGCAGAAAAAAACGTTTAGGTTTTTATTCATAGGATAGATGTGTATTCTGCTTATAAAATAAAAATGATTAATCTTGCTCAATACGTTTTTAAAGCAAAAAGTGCATTTATGACAATAAAAAAACAGAAAACATTGTCAGATGTGCAGCCTCAAACCTGTCAACACAACCTAAATCAAACTGCATTACATCAAATATATAAGCAAAACGGCAATAATGCCCCTACTTCTGAATGTCATTTAGATTTGGTTAAGTGGGGAAAAGTGACCCTTATGCCATGTCGCCTGTTCCAATCTGGAACTTGTGATGCAGAAGCAGTAGTCCTTCAGGTATCAGAATTTAATCAGCCATCAAATCTCTGTACAGCGTGCTTCCTGTCATTTCAGAGTGTAAAGGAGGACCTGGAGAAATCATGCAGGCCTGTATTCCGGGACATTAAACAGAAGAATGATGGCAATTTTCCTGAGGTCAAACCAGTGAAGTACAGTAGAAGACAGTAGGAGCTTGAACGCCATGGTCCAGACAAAAATCAGATGTACACAGTTCTTCCCTTTCCCAAATGTAGCCGACTAAAACATGTTTGATGTTTGAAGTTTGCTTCATTAGTTTTTGGAGAAATAATACTGTAACGTAATCAAGATTCAGTCTTTAAATATCATGGCATTACAAGAGTTTGTACTGTTATAATATCTTACAAAAAGTAAACATATTACTATAATGTGTAAGTTCATCTTCTTCTTCTTCTCCTTCTACTTTCAGCCGCACCCAACTAGAGGTCACCACAGTGGAACAACTGTCTCCATTTTCATTTCCATATCTTTTGTATCTTCTCTCTCACACCAACTGCCTGCATCTCCTCCCTCACCACATCCATAAACCTCCGACTAGACCTTCCGCTTCTCCTCTTCCTTGCAGCTCCATCCTCAACATCCTTCTTCCAATACACTCAGAATCTCTCCTCAGCATCCTTCTCCCAACATACTCAGAGTCTCTCCTCAGCATCCTTCTCCCAACACACTGTCCACCTTCGTCACTCCCAGTGCAAATCTTCTTATACTGGGTCACGAGTGGCTAGCTCATCTTTCTGTAAAATACAGGCCCATTTTAAATTAATCAGTGTCACAACACCTTTACATAATGTGAAGTTTATGTTTATTAGACATGTCTGAACTTGTTCCACATTTCAACTAGATGATTGGCCCCACATACATTTGAAGCCATGTTAGCTTTAAATCACAAACTTTAAATGTTTGCAGCCAAAACAAGTTAATAAACTCATCAACAATAGCAACTGAACCAAACATGCAAACCAATTTAACATTATTCAACCATTTAAAACAAGCTCAGAAGAAAGTAATTTAATTCTATATACCTAATAAAAACTGCCACGGTGACCAGCCAGCAGGCACTAATATTTACATGTGAAGGATAACTGATTATTCAGAGCTTCAGCCACTTAAGTTGTAAAGGCTTCCAGCCTGCGCATGCTACCATGTGCTGTGACCTGGGAGTGGTGTTGGCTTTGTTTCGAAGACATTGTTGTTGTTTTTGAGGATCTCTGATAAATGGCCAAGTAGATCATTCTCAGCAAAGAAAAATAGAAGAATGTTTCCAAGACACCACAAGATTTTCCAAAACATTTTACTTTTTCTCACATTTTCCATGAGTTTCCAACTATTTTGCAGGACATACGGCAACCCTGCTTCTAAGCCGTATTTGAAAACGCTCTGGGTTCCTAAAATTTGAATTATTATTAGTACCTTAAATAACTTTTTCATGGATGGTCCTTAGTAGAATTATTTTTGAAAATAAGATGCGATTGTGAAAAAACCTTTTAAAGAAGCTCCATATAATGTAAAGGTTCCTGGAAGAAAAGTCTTTAAATTACATACATTTTTTCAAAGGTTCCACATATTGATACAACCTCAAAAATGGCTCTTTACTAATTAAAATGTTTGCTCTATGGTATTGCTAAAACAACCCCTTGTGGGTGCACATGCTTAACACACGTACGTGAATAACACCTGTAGCTGCCAGACACTGCTCTATGGATGTGGAGTTTATGACAATTAAATACCTCCCCAGTGAACTCAGTGTCGTACTGCTAACTGCTGTGTACATAGCACCAGATGCTAATGCTAGACAAATGAAAACTTTACATTTACACTTCTCAGACACCAAATAAGTGGTTAACCGACCTGCAAGGCAGAGATTATTAAAATATAAGACATTTCAGGACTTAGGGGACCTATGGGTGTTGAAAGAAGCCAAATGTTCGGTCTGTGCTTTAAATGCTCATTTAAATAGGTCAAATTGTACTACAGGGAAGATTATGTAGCTCACATTGCTGGACTGTGCCGAGTTTGACTGCAGCTAAGTCATATTCTCCTGTTGGAGAATATGACTTAGTATTTTACAGTATGACTCAGTATTTTACAGTACAGCATATTTACCCTCCAGTAATGAATGTATAAACAAGATAAGAATTGGTGATGAGGAGGGAAGGACGGATGTGTGACAGTTGGCAGCCATTAGAGGCTATCCTTTTCTATTCGTTTTGTTTTATGGGGCTCTTATAATGAAGGCTGAGCACACCGGTCTTTTTTTTTTTTTTACATAATGTGTTGCAGCTGACCGTATTTAGTTCTCCGTTTTGTGGAGCTGAGTGTTGGTACACCGTCATGATAACTTTGGTTGTGTGTTCTCTTATTCTCCTTTCCTTATAGTTTTGATTTCAAGGCCTTGCGCTTGTTTGCTTTGTTTAAATAAAAATGATTATCATGGAAGTCTGTGTTTGCACCTGCCCTCATTGTGTGGAGGATGAGAGACGTGACAGGATGTTTCAGTCCTTTTTATGAAGGCGGGAAGACTGTTACAACTTTATACATTTGGTGACTCCTTGAAATCCTCTTGCTTACTCCATCTAAATCACCTTTCCTGCACTTATGGACATAGGGGCTTGCATGAAGTCTGCAAACTTCAGACACAAACAAGCAGTTTGTGTTTTGAGAAGATGGAAACCTGTGTACATAAAATTTTTAGGAAGATAGATCAAGAAGACTTCAAATGAACTGCACTGTTTGATGTTTGTTTCAAGGAAATCAACACTGAGCAATCTTGGCAGCCATCTGGAGTCTTTGATGGGGAGTGTGTGTGTATGTATGTGTGTAGGCATTTGCATATATTTTCCACCGTCAGATGATATCCTGCTCACCATACCTATTACTGCTACTAACAAATTGGGCAACAGCAATTTGTCTGAATTAAATATCTTTTCTAGTCACTGGGAAATGGACATGTGAACTGAATACACTCACTGGCCACTATATTTGAAATATTTGCCTTGTGTTTCCACACGCTGACCACTTCAGTAGAAACAACTACCTTAAGGTCCTTCATTAGAAACACCTACTTTACAGGTCTATTATATAGGTGTACAGTTACAGACTGTATGCCATCTTTTGGTGAGATGGTAGTTATGTGACAATATGGCGAGGCTGATCCACTGGTCGGAGTTTTAAGAAAGAGAACAAGTTCAGAGACTGCGGAATGCGCTGCAGGTGGCAGAGGTCCACAGCAAGCAGGGCTTAAACTCATGGCATGAAATGGTGACAAAAAGCTTTGCCATGAGCAGGACTCGAACTCACATCGCTGGGTCATTACTGCTGAGCCAGCAGAAGTGAGCCTGAAAAGAGGCAGAAAGGGGAAAGGGAAAAAAACCCAAAAACAATCAGGAACAGACTGTTGGGCCTGGACTGACAGATAGGTTCCCTCAGAGAGAAAGTAAGGAAGAACAGACAGTTGTGCACCTAACTGAAAATGTGCTGTGTGCATTTTTGACAATGTTCCTGAAGGGGGTGCAGAAATAGAGTGCTAAGGAGGTGTGGGGAAACAGCCAAACTCTACAAACAATGAAAGAGCACATACAGTCGTAGGGTTAGGTAACATCCGAACTACCTGCTTGTGAACACCGAACAATCCCAAAGACTTCGCAATGGGCGTGTCTGTAAGTCCTGACTATATAGGGCAGAGGGCAGGTGCCACTGATGAAAAAGAAGTGGGAGGTGCCCTGTGCCTCCCTTGCCAGCTGGAGCAAAGGTGCCAGCCCTGGTTCTCCCTCTAGTGGTAGTCATGGGAGTAGCCGTTGATCCAGCCCCAGGCTGGTCCCTGACAAGTGGTAAGATAAGGTTTATTAATGAATAACTTTTTACAGAAATGTGATCACAAAGTGTTGTACAACAAAACCGTCAAACATAAAATAAATGATGACACAAAAACACCGAAAAATCTAAACCTAAGCCTGATTAAACAAAAAACAAAAACTGTTTTTTAAAGAATCCGCAGAGGAAATTAATCAGAAGCCTCTGAGCCACAAACTGAAAGGCTCTGTCTTTCCTAGTCTTTAATCTCAAATGTGGAATGACTATCAAACTTGAGATAGAAGACTACGGGAGACAGCATGTTTAAGAAGAAGACTAGAAATGTGTACTGGAGCTTGACCATTTAGAGCTCTATATGTAAGTATGAGTACTTTAAAACAAATTCTAAAATCCACAGGGAGTGTATGTGTATGGAATATAAAATAGGAATAATGCTTTAGCAACCTGGCCTCTGTATTTTGGACAGCTTGTAAGCGTGAACGAGATGATTTCTCTAAGATGGTAAACAAGGCATTGCAATGATCTTAGTGCAATGAAACAAATACATTATTTTTCCACTTCAGCCTATAAAATAATGGGTCACAGTTTTGAAATTTTCCTTAATTGTAAAAAAACAAGTATGAGAGATTGATTTTACATGCAAGTCCAAGTCCAAAGTGGAATCATATAATACACCCACATTTTGAACACTGGACTTTGCATTTGTATACAGTTAGGCCATCACTTGACTAATTGTGGTGTAAATATCAGGAGGAGCCACAATTATAGTATCTGTTTTACTCACATTTAAATAAAAGTAATCATTTGAAAGCAAGTATTTTATCAATGAGAAACAATCAACTAGAGTGGACAACCTTTTGAGCTGGTGTGGTTTAAAAGGCATCCTGGATATCATCAGCATAAAAGTGATAAGATGTTATTAAAACACAGTGTAATACCTACTAAGGGAAGGATATAAAATGAAATTTATAATGGACCAAGGATTAACCCTTAGAAGAAAACTTACGTACCCTTACAGAGAAACTCCTATTGTTTCAATAAGAGAAAAAACGATTTAAGACAGAGCCAGAAATGCCAGCCAACTGCTAGAGTCTATTAACCCGTTTAATCCCAAATTTTCTTGGAAAATTTCAGTACATGGATTTTACTCCTGAGACCTTCCTAATGCACAAACATTATGCACTTTTTAATTTTATTTTGGTTAAGTTGGTGAAATTTTAAGTTTTATACTTGGTCACTATTGTGACCAACAGGAAACAACATTTGCACACTTGAAATCTTAAAATGAAAATAGTGACGACAGTACTCACTAAGTACAGAATAATGAGATATTGTTACGTTTTTTGCTCATAATAATAAAAACGTTCATACCACAATGAATACATACAGTCTAAACAGGAGACCCACCATAACATGGTGGTCAATTTAAGTCTTTTAATTTTTTGATGGATTAATCTATCTTATAGATAAATCATAACCTAACCTAACATAACTGGAGAGCAGCAGGGACATTTTTAACACAACCCCCCCCCCCCATAACACTTATACTTACAAAATGCGAAAAACTTAGGTAAATATAGGTAAAAAGTGCACAATGTTTGTGCATTAGGAAGGTCTCAGGAGTAAAATCCATGTACTGAAATTTTCAGAAAAAATTTGGGATTAAACGGGTTGCTCAGTAATAGTTTATTAACTGCCAAACCTTAAAATACAGTGTTAAACTGAGTTACATGCAGTATTTTCAGGATTTTGTAGTGCATTTTTGATTTGAGCAACCCGGCGGTGCTCATTTCTAATCTGCATCTTTGTTTATCATGCAAAGTGAATGTAATTGCCTTTATCACCTGTTGATTTAAAAAAAAACAATCAAAAACCTAATTAATCTAATTAAAACTGTCCATCTGCTGGTTTGGTAGGATATTAGACCTGGCCAAACCA
>JBBPCX010069039.1:0-11680 GCA_037974365.1 Hydrocynus forskahlii
CTCTCTCTCTCTCTCTCTCTCTCTCTCTCTCTCTCTCTCTCACACACACACACACACACACACACACACACACACTTTTGTAGTACTTCTTTCAAGTAAAAAATTACATAGAATACAATGTTAAAATTTGGACTAAAATGTTAGAAAAATTAGAATTCAACCTCAAAAGTATTATTTGACAGTAACATGTTTCCTTTGAAGAAGCTGCTTTGAAGCGCACACAGAATTTCACATCTCATCTAGAGTAAAACAAGCATTATGAAAATACAACATGCATAGATAAATGGAAGCATTGGTGTATATACAAAAAAACTGCATTTTATAATCCCTAATGAATGTTTTTGGTTCATTTAAACAATCTAATTGAGACTACAGAAGGTAGAATCATCTACAGCTCCAATCATTCCTCTGCTCTTCTTAAGTTTTATTATTATTATTATTATTATTATTACTATTAATGTGATCGCAGATACAGTCACACTATTATTCTTAACTTTTATTTATATTATCAGACTACTGTTCTTAAGTTTTATTATCATGAGTTTAATTCCACCCATTTTTGGTGCTGCTTCTCATCGGAGCCTGTATTGAATTTTGGCAAAATGTCAAAACGTCCGTTAATATCTGAAGCAGTGCGGGTAGATTCAGATTTTTTTTTTTCAGTAAAATGCAGAGCACCGAATGAAGACAATCAGAAGACGTTCAAATCCACACTGTTAGCAGAATATTTGGTTTAACTAACTTTTTTTGGCCATAAAATAAATGTTTCAAAACACTGGTTTTATAGCAACCATGTAATCACACTTCTCATTTTCTCATGAAAATGCATCTTTTAGCTAACAGAATCACACTATTATTATTTTTATTATCATTATTCTTTTTATAGCTGAATTTGGAGCTGCTTCTCGTCTGATTTTGTGAAGAATTCTGGAATCATTCACATGTCATAACATCTATTATAATGCATATTAGTGTGCTTGTATATACATTTTTGATCGGTTGATCAGGGCCGAGTATAAATCATTTGAAAGCTGACCGAGAGACCACTGTGATATATAGACAGAGAGAGAAAATGTTGTCTGTTATGATGTCACCTCACTTGGCAAACTGCCTGGAAAACTCTGGACATCTGCTGCGTTCTCAGCAAGGTCTAACCACGCACCAAAGATGTGAGTGTGTGCGGGTGCGCATGCGTGTGCGTGTGTTTAGTGCCGGTGCTAAAACACCATTATATACAAAAAGATGGCTTTTTTTGGAGCCTCTGTGTGTTTGGTTCAACAGTGGATGCTCTAAACATCAAAGGGAGCTTCGGTTTTTGGAACTTCAAAATGGTGAACTTCTAAAAACTTCAAAACTGTCTAATAATTAAACAGAGAGGTGGGGGGGGCAGTTACAAGCTCATCATAAATATTTGTACATTGTTCGATTTTTTATTATTATTTTTTACAAATCTTATTATAATACTAACGAGTTGAGATCTGAAGTTTTACAAAACCTTACTTATGTATGTTTGGGGAATAAAATAAGAGATATTTTCTGAAGGGCAACACCATTGCCCTTCAGAAAATCCTGGTTACCATAGCAACCGCACAATCACACTTTCTCACGGAAATGCATCTTCTGGTTATTATTATTTTTATTAAAGGTAAATTTTGAGGACGTATCTTCCCTGACAGTTTGAAAAATTAGCATACAGAAAAAAAACTTCCAGCAGACTCATAAATGACATTAAAGTTAGGGCAGTTGGTGGCCTAGTGGGAGGGAGTTGACCCTGTGATCAGAAGGTTGAGAGTTTGAATCCCAAGGGCAACTAGTGGCACCTTTGTGGTACTGTTGAGCAAGGTACTGCGCCTACAATGCTCCCTGAGTGCTGTGTTCCTAGCCGCCTGCTGCTTCACTTGGGTTAATGGGTTAAATGCAGAGAAAGAATTTTGTGCTGTTCACACTGTGTGCTGTGGTGTGCTCACGTATGACAAATGGTCACTTCACTAAAACTCAGGTCAGTTACAAGAAAATATATGCCTTACTGTTTTTTGTGGTTAAATTTAAAATGATGAGCCCATGAACGCAGCTATGTGTGCTTTCAGTTGTCCTTGACCATAAATACACCCCTCTCCATCCCTCAATCCCCCCGCCCCCAAACATCCTCCTCTAAAAATTCACGGTAAGTTAAAGTTAAAGTTGGAGGTGCCAGAATTTAACTGCTGCATCATTAACAACCAGTTACCATAGCAAACATGCAATCACCATTTGCTGCCATACTATTTTTTTTTTTCATTATTGATTCCAAACCACTGAATGCTAGTGTACATAAATGCACAAATACTTCTGGGAGCACAGTTCAGCTGGGTTGGACCAGTCCTCATTGCTCAGAGAACTTGCCTGCTAACTGATCCTTTCTTTTGTTCTCAGATTTTGCAGTCACTCCCTAATGTTTCTACTTTATGTTTTAGGAAAAAAACACATTCCTGCTCTGTTCCACACATTTATAACAAAACTTCACAAACAAAATGTACAGTGAACAAAATGACAATGTACACTGCCAGTGTCACAAACTACATCCATAAAATTTTACGTGCTAGAAGTTGCAGTGAGCAAACATACAATGAGGTCACGCATAGATGCTTAGAAGATCCAAAGTTTCGGTTTAAGAACTGTACAAAATTGCAGATTGTAGAATCCATTTCAAAAGACCGAAAGTTTTTATTAATATTGCACACAGTGTAATTTAAGACTTGTTTTATACGCAGTGGTAACAGCACCATAAATACTGTTCTGGTATTAGTTGTACTTAAGGATCCACCTGTAAAGGCAAGGCAATTAAGATTGTATAAGGCTGGATGGATTAAATAAAAAATAAAAGATGGCTTTTACAATATTTAATGGGCTGAGTTACAGTATTCATTCCCATGGAATTAATTATGCCAGGATAATATACATAAAAATGATCAACACTAAACAAGTAAACATGCTTGCCTGGTTAATCGGGAGTGTTTAACCTGGGTTGTATAATTGTAAAATGAGACAATCTCAAATCAATACAAGTTGACATTAAGATAAACCTTTATTAGTCCCACAAGTGGGAAATAAAACACTGAGCTTACTTAAACAGTAAAAAAGGGTACAATTCTTTATTACAAATGCCTATCCACAACTTATAAACAATGGAGGATTTCCAAAATATGTACTCAGGTTTATAGGAAGAAAAATGTTTTAGATGTTTCTAAAGGCAAATACAGTTTCCATGATTTAAAGCTATCTTAATCCTAGGCAAAAAAAATACTAATTGTAATACATGGTAAATAGAATGACATTTAGGGGCTGTCATGACTACCTAATTAACCTTTTTAATATGACAGGCACAAGTATTTATGTTGCTGTTGTCAGGACAAATCCTCCAATTTGCCTTCCTCTTTTTGACATAATCAGAGGTCATTTGAAATTTGAAATGTACAATTTTACAATATCAAAAAAGTAACAAAGTTGTATTTTATGGCAAAAAAGGTCTGATGATGGAAACTAGGCTATTTAATGAACGATCTTTTAAGTGTTGATTCATTTGGATTAAAAAAACTTGTCATACACAAGGACAATGTTCATTAGTCTACATGACACTAACTCAATAAAGCAAAGAGGTCTGCTCTACATTTAATATGAATCTGTATTGTGCTCAGTTCTCCTGCCTCATCCAGAGACTCCAAAGTCCACAGACACTGCGAGTGTCAGAACAGCAACAATTTTGTGCAAACTGTAAACTGGAATGAACACACGTGAAGGTGCTTTTTTAAATTTTTTTCATGACCTTTCCCTGCTTTATGTTAAGATGAATCAAATCCTGTTCCTACAAGTCAAATGCATAGCTCCTCCCACATAGCTCAAGTGCTACAAATAATTTAATCTTTCTTGGGGAGAATTTTTGATGTTGAAGAGTGTGCTGGTATAGTGATGTCATCTATTTATTAGAATCCACATGACAACTGTATCCCAGGAGTATCTCAGAAGTTGAGTGCATAGATGTTAGAAGCGTTCCAGAACTTTTTCTTTCAAACATGCTGAAAACAAGCTGTCAACATGTATTTTAGAGCTTTAATGTCTGGTTAACGCTCTGATACTATGCATGATACTTTTTAAACAAGTCTTACTTTTTCATATTCACACAGAGGTCCCTTTAACCCTGAAGTGCTAACATAAAAAACAAACAAAAAAATGTTGAGAGCGTTTCTGTCATTAATGCTAACATTGCTAACAATTAATTTATAACAATAATACATATCTGGGAAGAGCTAGTTGGAGTCGTTTTGTCTGGGGTGTGCTTAATGTGCAAAATCAATGCCATTAACCCTCTTCAAATCTTTTGAAGGTATCTGATATTTTCTAAAGCTAAAGCTTAATCTGCTTGCTCTCTTGCAAGAGATGTTTATTTTTACTGCGTGTAATTGGTTCTCGGCACAAACGACAAGGTATATACAGCAGCATGTCAACAGTCCGTTCTTGAAGTTAATGTGTTGGAAGCAGGAAAAATAGGAAAGTGTAAGAATCTGAGTCACCCAGTCATCAAGAAACCCAGTCATCTGGGTCAGAGCATCTCCAAAACGGAAGCTCTTGTGGGGTTTTCTCAGTATGCAGTTGTCATTACTTACGAAAAATAGCAAGGACACCTTCAGAGGTCTTATGGAGTCCATGCCTTGAGAAGTCAATGCCTTGACGAGTCAATGCCCTTTCAGCAGCACAAGGGGGACCTACACAATATGTGGTTTTAATGGAATGGGTGACAGGTGAATATGATTCACTGGATTTCCTTGAGGTAGGGGGTGTTAGCCATGCCAGCTTAAGTTACATCCATGTTCTAATGAAAGCCTTGTCGTCCATCTGACGTTGACAAGCATATTATCGCCCCACCTTTGTGCACCGCATTCATGGTGCCAAATTTTACCCTCAGGTTGTTCCCGCACTAATAAGTGTATATTCCCATTCACATTTAGCACACAATTTGTTATGGTTGCCCCAGACACTCTTGTTATATCATCACATCTGGCCCCAAGAGACTAACAATAAATAAAGGCAAATACTCACAATTAGCATCATACATATGCTACATGCTTCTATTCATTGCTAGCCACATTAGCATGCTTGGTCAAGCTATTCCTTACAAAAATGAGAACATTTTGTTGTTAGACTGTGTTTGACATATCCTAACACCAACTAGAACAGTTTTTATAATAATATTCCTTCATCGCAGTCTTCTGAAACCTTTGCAACTGTCAAGCTTTGATCATTTTCATTATTTTTAATCTGAGCACACACTGATATTTTATACAGAACCCATCAGAATGTAACTTATGATCAGATTTTCAAGGTATCGTCAAGGATTCTCCATTAATCACTGCACCCTACTGGTGACCTTCTTAATCCAGGGCAAGAAGGCTGAGACTTTGGCATAAACACCTGGAGCATCCTGTAGTCGACATGAGTGACCCCAGGATGTGACACCGTACAAGACCCAGTTACCACTAGCCTGTTCGCAAACCAGTGGACCCCCACTGTCGCCACGGCAACTGTCCACGCGGCGCTCATCCAAGGCTGTGCCGGCACACAGCATGCGGCTGGTGAAGTGACCAGAGTAGCGGCGCTCACACTGGCGTTTGCTCAACACAGTGATGGATGCCTGCTGCAGAGTTTTGGAGTATGCTCGTCCTGTGAGTGAGAGAGAAAGGGAGATAGATAGAGAGGTAGTCAGTGCCTAAGTAAATTCATTAATAGAAAGTAAACACCCTTTTTCACCACAGGTACACTTTCAGGATTTCTAAAATGTTATATTTTCCAAAAAAGGGATCAGGCTGATCTTACTCCAAGGGCCATATTATAGAAACATATTCCACCCAATTTGATAAAAGTTTGAGAATGCTTTGGGGGGAAAGAACTTAATTAGTCAACAACATCTGACCACCACTAAACTGATAAAGACTTAAAACTTTTACAGCTAAAATTCTTAGTATGTCCAATGTTAAGAAACAATCAAAACAACCAGATAGTTGATAAGAAAAAAACAACAAATAATGTGATGTGCCAAAATTGTACTGACTTAGGCACAGAGATTGTCAAGGGAAAGTGAAGTGAAACCGTAGGAAATCTTGGAAATAGCTAGAGTGGATGTTTCAGTTCTTTGAACCTAGACAGAAACAATGCTTATTATTCTTATAGGGTTGAACAGAGGTAAAGATGACCAGTACAAAGGGCAAAGGCTGATGCACACCATCTGTTACCACTAAAACATGATCACTCGCTAAATTAACATTTTCTTTGGTTTTCAGAAAGTTCACTTGGTACAATGGAGTTAAAACAACAAACAACATTAATTCAATCCATCGGACCTTTTTAAACAGTCCAAAAAGACCCGAAGCAAGACCAAAAGAACACAAAGAGAGCACTGCAGCACATGATCTTTAGATGGTTTATGTATACATTACCATTCCACAGAAAAATTCCTATCCACTTTGCTCATGTTAGGTTAGTGTGTGCGTAAGAACCATGTCTAAGGTGGTTCGCTACTCTGGTGTTATTCTTTCTCTTGTTCACAGAGCAGACAGCTGGTCAGATGCAGATTCAGTCACAGTTCATATGCATATGTGTGTGAGCAGAGATGAGTCCAGCTGCCAGTGGTAACGTGCGTATCTGTTCAAAAATTTCACAAGAACAAGCCAGTCTTTACAGTCATGCAGCAATTCTCATTTTTTCTGATTTGAAAAACAAGTTAAATACATAAAATCAGGCCCATGAACAGACAATTTGCAGGGGAAAGGTACTCAAGAAGAAGAATGAGCAACATGAATGTGAGTTAAACTTATTTTAATTTTACAGCATATTAGAAACCTCAGTCATGTTTCAGAGGAAACCAAAGTGTTGGATTTTCCCCAAGGAAGCCAAACCCCTAAACCTTTTGGCCACCACCCCTAAATTCAATATAAACACTAATCAACAACTCAGACTCACAGGCAGTCTCTCCAGATTAGAGTGAACATTAAGCAGGATAACCCAGTGTTTTATGGAAAAGCTTGGTCTTCCCAGTTCAGTAATATCTATTTTTCTATGGTGAAGTGATATTGATATAAATTATTTGAGAGGGTTGGATATTGGTAATGAAGAGATATCATTTAGCAGTGCTACTCACAGGGCTTCCAAGGCCCAGGTAAAATGAGGATGCTGCTTAAAAATTATATTCACCTATGCACACTCTGGCATATTCAAAAACAATGATGCCATGAAATATGCCTATGGGGGTATGTGTAAAACTGATTTTGAAACTGTTTCTCTGTCTCAGCAGACTCACAGGAAGAGACACATGACATCACCGAGTCACTCCATATTCCCAAAGGACAATACACACAGTCACCTCATCAAAGACTCCATCATCCATCAGGAGAGCATTTAGGATGTGTCACTCTAATTCACTGTCTCTTTCTCACACACAAACACAACCTTTCTAAGTTTTAAAACAATTGGGTAAAAACTGCCATTGTTGCTTAAACACAGCTGTTTAAAAGATTCCAATCTACAAGCCTCATTCTGCAAACAATAAAGACGTAATACTTCAACACGGTCAACAGCAAAACTGTATTTTGGCATGTGTGCCAAATGATTATTTCATACTCAGTAAATAAGTCTAAAAATTGTTTGGTTTTTTTAGATTGATTTGATGTTGTTTTCGTTTTGCCTAAACATAGATGTTGGAAAACAGAAAAAAACACATGTAGAGCCAAACATGTGAAGGTAGTTAAACTTTGATCCTCAGCTGCTTATTTAGATCTAGACTTGAAAATTAATGACTTCATAACTGCATCATAATATTTTAACAATGGTTAGATTTATCTTTAACAGATTTAGGATAAAAACAAACCATTAAGAGACCAATGTAAACAACAGATGTTAAAACTTCATAGCAGCAAAATCTTTCAGTTATTTTTACACAAACAAATATGCTAATTAATATATGTGCAAATTACCTGACTTTCTGCTTAGTTTACTCCATCAATATGGTTTCAAATGTTGTTTTGCAGTTTTGTTAGTTTTTGTTTATTTGCTGTTATCAGCCATAACATTAAAACAACAGACAGGTAAAGTGTATAACACTGTACAACACATCTCGTACAAGGACAACTGTTGACGGGAGGGATAAATCAAGTGGAAAGAAAACAGTAAGTTCTTGAAGCTGACGTTTTGGAAGCAGGAAAAATTGCTGGGGTCCCTTACCTGGTCTTCAACTGGTTCAGCTGCTATGGACTCCCTGCATGTTCCTATTCCCCCATCCAAGATCAACTGCTGATCAAAAGCTCAAGTGGAGGCTGTTGTTCCTATTGCTGTGGACTAGAGACTCTCAAACTACTCCTCACTCAAATTCCCACAAAACTACCTCTCCTGACTCAAAACTATGCCCACTGTGTTAGCCACAGACTGCAAATTGTCTGTAAAAAAGTCTGTTCACAGTCTTCTATTGTTAGATATCTTCATAGAGACTCTCTTTCTCACTCTTTGGATCAACCAGAGGAAGATGTGTTCCCCTTTTGAGTCTTGGTCTTCCTCCAGCTTAAGAAGACCTACACAAAGTAGGGGAGGCGGGGCAAATATACTGGACTGTGTTTACACAAACATCGCAGGTGAGTACTGCGCTGAGCCCTGTCCCCAACTCAGATACTCAGACCATATATCTATTATGCTTTTCCCAGCATACCATCTGTTTGTCAGACATGCAAAGCCTGTTTGAAAGCAGACATAGACCTGGCCCCCAGGAGCAATCTTTGCTCTTCGGGACAACTATGTGTGCTGCTACATGTTTAGGGAGGCTGTAACCAATGACGGCTCTACCAGCGCCAGTTGACAGGCAACATCAGCAAGTGCACTGATGACATTACTGTCTCCAAAACCATCTCCACATGCCCCAAACAGAAGCTGTGGATGACTGCAGAGGTGCGCATGATGCTGAGAACCAAAAACACCATCTTCAGATCAAAAAGCTGCCTTGAGAACAGCAAGGGCCAACCTCTACCAGGCCAGCAGAGCAGTAAGGTGCACACATGGTCAGAATATCCACAGCCACTTCCAGAACACTGGGGGCATAAAGCGCATGTGGCAGGGCATTCGAGTCATCACTAACTACAGGACATCTCCATCTGCCTGTGTAGATAAGGCCTCCCTTCCAGAAGCACTGATTCACTTCGCACAGTTTGAAGTGCAAAATGACAGGGCGACGAGGAACCTCTTCCCCGAACAACCAGGAGCTCAGTCTGACCACGGCAAACTCTGCTTAGAATCAACCCACATAGTGTCACATAGTGCTATGAAGAGTAGGTACCACTTCTGGATCAGACCTTGTTCTTTTTTCTTTATTCGTCTAAGTAAGAACAGTAAAAGCAACAGTTTAAGTTGAAGTCTGGTCACCAGGAGCCCTAAACTCTATGGTAACTACAACATTTAGATTTTTAAAATGCAATTACTGCCATTATAAGAAAAACCTTTGCCCATCTTTAGATTCAATTCAATATACTTCCTGTATTTAAATGAGACAAATAATGATAAATGCATTTACTTTGTCTACTAATTAGCAGATTAATAGGAGAGGTGGGAGGTAGGTGTAATATAATGCTGGGTGTGGTTCATGATTGATGCTGGCAGTTTGTAAATTTGGTGTTCAAACATTATATTAAACAAAATGTCTATTCCCCATGATGCACAGGGTAATCACAATGTTTCTATGCACTGATATATTCCTATTAAGAGTTGCTGCATGTACAGAGTAATGTTAATGCATGTAATGTTAATGTGTGTGTACATACTTTACTGTAAATCTGACCTGTGTCTCCCCAGCCAGTGATGAAGCAGTTGGCTGAGCCTTTGGGCACTCTCTCTCTCCATCTGGGTAAACACACAGGAAGGACAGAGCGACTCTGGAGCACACATCCATTGTCCCCATGAACCCCGGAGTCTCTCTGTTGCGCAATACGCACCAGTGCCAGATCATAGTCATTGCTATGGGGGTGGTAGAGAGGGTGTAGAACGATTCTGTCCACGGCATACTCTTCCTCATTTTCTTCAGGCACCAGTGTGTGGTAGTCCCCAACCCGCACCTTATATATCCTGGTATTGTTACCATATCTGAGAGATACAGAAAAATGGAAAAGTGCAAAAGTAACTTAGTCAGTTTCCCATAATTTGAAGCACCTGGCTGCTTCAACTATTGTTTAGGTAAAAAAGAGAAAACAAATAAAAGCAAAACAGTAAAATCTGAGACACTCTAAACAACAAACACATATACTAGAACTACACCTTTGTACTTTGAATCATTCACAGGCCACTTTTTGAGGTCCATCTAAATTGTAGGCAGTGATGTAGCCTAGTCTACAGTACAGGTTATATTGCAATCAGCGTTTTTACACAACAAAAACGCATAAACAGCTATGGGAACAACTACCTTTAGCATACCACCACTGGGTTCCTGCGCAAGATCCTTAACCCCATGTTGCTCTAGGGAGACTGTCCCCTGTAGTTATGGAATAGAAGTCGCTTTGGATAAAAGCGTCTGCTAAATGCAGTAAATGTTAACAGCCCATCTTGTTGTTATTTGTAATTAACTTCCATTGGTTTATTGGTTCTGTTGTCACAGTTGCTGACTTAAACGTTTGTATAGGAAAAACAACATGCTCAGAATTTGATGTAGGCCTGCTCTAACACTCTTTCTCAGAATCTGAGCAAATGTGCTGAAACTAAAACAGTAACTTACAGAAGTTATCTATGCATTTACTATTTTGTATGCATTAAAGTAGAAACTTGCTCTGCATTTGCTTGATGTCAGAAGCTAGATGATACATGACTACAAGACATGATGCAAGCATGGCCTTTCACATTTTTAACCAGTGAACTTAGTGATGAATACAGAAAATCTAACTGATGTACTTTTAAGTGACCTATGTGCTTTTTTGATTAGTAATGAAAGCCGGATACCTATACTCCAGACCTCCATGCTTTCTTTTTTCTATGCAGTAGGTACATCTCTAAAAACGGACTGAACTCATATTTACTAGATAACCATCTACTATCTACTACCTTTGGTTGAGAAGTGCTCAGTGGAATGATGAAGTTAGTGTGAAAAAACTCGGTTCAGCACTCAGTGCCTCAACAGTTACAGGCCTTAACTGTACACTAACAACGTGGAGCTTTCTAAAAAGGTAAGGTAAGGCTTAAAAAGCGTATGACGTGTACATTTAAGATCTTGCTGCTCAAATGACTTCTTCCTCAAAGAAGCAGTTTGCTTCCTGTGGTAGGTATGTCACTTGAATGATACGTCCCCTAACAGTCTCATCTCACTTCCTCAGGATGTGCCTGTCAACCAAAGCTGGACATTCGGTGAGTCAGTGAAAACAGAGACAGACATGAAAACATCTAATGAAACCAAACACTCTGACATCATACAAGTTCTTTGCATGCAAACAACCCATTTATTACTGCCCACTGCTTGACAGATACTGTTTATAGGAACATATTTTCTCTACGATTTAGCTGTTAGGGCTCTGCAGTAAAAAAAAAAAAACTTGCAAAGCTAGAATAAATACTTTAAAAATGTTGGTATTTTGTTGTGTGAAACGCCTAAGCCCGGGTTTTTGTTTTAGAAGGGGGGGTGGGAGGGGTGGGG
>JBBPCX010069040.1:0-11677 GCA_037974365.1 Hydrocynus forskahlii
GATCACTAATCAGTCCCTCATAAAGCAGAATGAGGTGCTTGTGTAGGAATTTAACAGACACTGGCATGGAATGGTTGCCGTTCTCATAGAGGTGCTGATTTAAACATAAATTGCAGTGCTCTCTTATTTTTTCCAGAGCTGTATGTCTAAATTTCATTACGTTATGATGGAGAAATCAAATGAATTATGTTTATATTTAGTTCATATTCTATTTAAACAGGTTGATTGCTTGTATGTCAAAAATAGCAAAAACGTGGCAAAAATATTAGCTTTTTTTCTGCAGGTACTTCCAAGTTGTGTTGTAGATTGAAAGTTCAGAGTCTGCACTTTCTATCTCTGAGCTTTGAGTTAGAAATATAAAATCATAACCTGTTTTTCTATTAATAGAAAAGGTTTTAAGGGTAAAGGTATGGGCAGTATGTTTCTTGGTGTGAAGATTCGTTTTTAAATCATGAGCAAACACTTTTTCAAACACACTGAAACATTTTGACCCAAAAGTGCTTTAAAGATCTGAAAGGTCTGAGTGCTCACGTCGCAGCATGGGTAGAAAATGTTTGGATATGGGTATCTTTCAATTCTTACATAAATGGAGCAAACTGGTGCACTTTCAAAATGCATAGAAAAATCACAGGAATGTACATGTGTTTGGGGTTTTTTTTTTTTTTTTTTTTACACTGTAGCTTTGTGTCACCCAAATTTACATTAAATTTACATTTTGCTTCAAATGATTGTCACAGGCACTTTGGAAACTGGACCAGCTGTTTAATAAGGTAGGCCAACCTGAGATCAGTTACGAAAGTAACAGAAAAGAGAAATGGGGTAATATGCTGCCATAGTGGGAGACGTTTAGACCTTTAATTATATATGACTTTAAAAATCTGCAAAAATAATGACAAGCTAGCCCAAGAGTTGCTAAAACAATTTTCCTCACCTAATGCAAACACAAATTTCTCTGTCTTCAACAAAAAGCATGATAAATACTATCCGGACTACTGAACTGAGGTTGTATTTACTGGTTAAAGGGAATTCCATTTTTTTCTGTCTGAAATGGTCCATTTTAGAGTGGTGGTAAATGGAACCAGATTGGAACACTCAAGTGAAGAAGAGGATTGAGCGAAGCCTATTACTCGCCAGGCTCTTGTTCAAAATTTCCATTTCTCCTTAAACGGCACATCAGTTACTTTCTGGTGCCGATTTAATATGATGCCAGCTTCAGCGTTTGAAGTTGTAAAAGCTGAAAAAAGGCCTTGAGCATTGTCACCCCCTTGTGGCACAAATGGAAACTTCCCTAGATCTACTTAATCTTTCTCTGGATAATACATGTGGCTTAAATAAAAATGGACAGTTATCATTGATGGGTAGCCTGTTGTCTCTGGTCACTATGACAGCGTGTTACATGAGAACAGGGCGTCCAGTTCCGAAACAGAAATGACAAAAGGAGGGAGATGTGCATTTCTGTTGGCTGCTCTAAGATGCTTGTTTGGCTTTTTCTGGTCACTGGTTCTGTCTGACCAGCAGAGTACTGAAGCGCTTTGAAGATTCAGTGTATCGATTTGGTGTCATCTGTAGTGGCGGCAGGCATCGAGTGTGTTGTGATAAGAGTGAATGCATCAGTCAGAAATTCGCCACCTCAAGGTGACTAACCACTTGGCTGTGATTGGAGTGTTTTACACACTTGGCTGATTGAAAACGATAGGTTCGTGAAAACACAATTTACCCCCCAGACACAGTTTGAGGCGAGGGTGTGATGATCTAGGCACACACTTAGCGCTATGCTAATTGGTGGGGTTTAGGGTTTCTGCTACCTGTTAGCCACATTAGCTTAGTAGCACCACTGGATATTCAAAAAAGCGAATCAAACATGCAAGTCTGCATTGCGTCATTTGTGGGGTGGGTTATAATTTTGATCTCATGAGCTGGAATTAACTGGAAGGTTGTGTTTGGAGGCTGGGGTGGTCTGTGTTGCTGTGGTGAAATGTCTCCATTAATGAGTATAAGGAAGGTGTTAATAGCCCTAAGGCTAATATGTCAAACTGACCAATAATACTCGGTAGGTTGCAAGAATAACACTGCTAGGAGAGCAGCGATGCACATAGTATTAATGTTTTTCCATCTGGGGCCGTGAGACGTTACGTTTCAGGCATAAATATATACATGTTCTATTAGACATGTTCATCAGTCTGAATAGTTTCCACTGATTTTTCCATGAATGCATGAATTACTATACCTTGCAAATGTATTTAATCATTTTACAAATAAACTTCATGCAGAAGATATTCCAGCATGGCTGTAAACTGCTTTAAAGAGGTTGAGACTGGCCTCCTCGAGGGTCGTGCCTCAGATATATCTGTCTGCTATTTTAATTATGGGTCTAGCTTGCACAACATATTAGGAATACTGAAATCTGTGGTCTCTCTTAGTATCTGCTAACATGCCAATGGGTTTTTTAATGCTTCATGCAGGCATTAAGGCTGTTTAAAGAGGCTGGAGGTGGGGGGAGGGGGTGTTAAAGACTCTAGTGATGGAAATAGGAAGGCATTACTGGAGGAGTGTATGACTTCTGTGGGGTTTACACAGTTAAATATTGGCATTTCCTTTTTAACTCGTGTATTGATGTGGTTTAAAAGGAGAATCCGTTTTATGTGGTTAAATCTGGACGTGGTTGCTCTCGTCACTCGGGCTGGTGGACAGTCTGCGGCAGAGCGGAGGCTGCCACGTGGAGAGTGATGGTGCTGGCGGGGGGTTTGGGCGAGTGGCGAAGGAGGGCAGAGGTTGTGTGAAATGGGACGAGCTTTAGAGAGGAGGAGGGAGCGGATCAATCGGAGCCGAGCTGCTTTACTTTCACTGCAAGCTGCACCTGCTCATGCGGGCGGAGAGAGAGAGAGAGAGAGAGAGAGAGAGAGAGAGAGAGAGAGTGAGAGAGTCTACTAGGATCGTGATGCACATCTCAATGCGCTGCTGCTGGCGTCTGCCTCCTCACATCAGAGCAGAGTGTGTGTGTGTGTGTGTGTGTGTTTGTGTTTGTGTGTGTGTGTGTGTGTGTGTATTTACAGAGCATAACGAGGGAGAGAGAAAGAGACAGAAAGAGAGCAGGGTGAGAAAGAGAGAGATGAGAGAGACAGAAAGAGATGCAAAGACTGAGAAAGGAAAAGAAAGAGAGATGGTAGAGAAATAGGGAGACTAGTGCTCAAGACAAATGGAGTGAGTGGGAGGGAGAAAGAAAAGGGAGAACGACAGAGATGGAGAGAGTGGAAAAGATGGATACAGTGAGGAAGGAAAAAGAGAGAGAAACAAAAAGAAAATGAGAGAGAGAACAAGTGACTGGTATAGTGATTGGGATAGTGAGAGAGATAGAAAGAGTGTGTGTGTGTGTTTTTAGAGAGCATGGAGAGAGAGAGAGAGAGAGAGAGAGAGAGAGGGTTAGATAAAGAGAGAGATAGATAACGACATGGAAAGAATGAGAAAGGAAGAAAAAGAGGGAGGAAGGAAGAGAAAGAGAGAGAGATGGGTAGAGAAATAGGGAGACCAGAGCACAAGACAAATGGAGAGCGTGGGGGGCGGGAGAAAAGGGAGAAAGAGAGAGGGAAGAGGAAGAAAAAGAGAAAATGCAAGAGAACAAGAGATTGGTACTGTGATGGATAGTGAGAGATATAGAAAGTGTGTGTGTGTATTTACAGAACATGGAAAGTGAGAGAGAGAGAGAGAGAGAGAGAGAGAGAGAGAAAGAGAGAGAGAGAAAGGGAGGGAGACAGAAGGAGATGGAGAGAAACAGAAAGAGACTGAAACAGTGAGGAAGGAAGAAAAAGAGAGGAAGGAAGAGAGAGATGGGTAGACAAATAGGCAAATAGGGAGACTGGAGCACAAGACAAATGGAGAGAGTGGGAGGGAGAAAGAAAAGGGAGAAAGAGAGCGAGAAGAAGAGATGGAAACAGTGAGGAAGGACGACAGAGAGCGAGTGAGGGAGAAAAAGAAAATGAGAGAGAGAACAAGAGATTGGTAGAGTGAGAGTGATGGATAGTGAGAGAGATAGAGAGAAACTGTGTGTGTGTGTGTGTGTGTGTGTGTGTGAAATGAACACAGCAGAGGTGCCAACAGCTCCTGTTTTTCCATCTCCAGCTCTGTGGGCTCCTGGTAACGTGGGAGCAGCCTGAATGGAAGAGGGATGGAAAAGGAGAGAGAGAGAGACGGATGAAAAAGAGCGAGGGAAGAAGAGGGGCAGATAAGGGCGGGCAGTGCGCAGAATGCCCCCTCACTCTGCACTCGTTCACCTTTAAATGATGGTGGTCAAAGTTTCACGAGTGATCAAAAGCGAAGAGTGATTAATGCAGTTGGCTCCTTCATACTGAGACCCAAAAAACATCCTTGTACCTCGATCTCACGCTGAAAATGTGAGAAAAACGCGTCAGTTATTGGCGCTTAGACATTTTCAGCAACAAAATGTAGCAACTGCACTTTCTCAATTCCATTTCACTTTTTAAAATGCACCTGAGTGTTTGTATACGCTAAAGCAGCCATCCATGACTTCCAGTTTCACTGGGGTATAAACATGAGGCGACACAAAGGTGGAATTCCCTTCAGCATTCATCTGCGTAGAGAAGATTAGGGAATGTGGAAATGAACTCTGATAAAAGTATGTTTACCTTCATTACTCAAGTAATACTGAGACACCTGAAAAGGCCCATATCGGCTGTCTGAAATGAGTATAGTGAGCCTACCAGGATAAGGATGGATGTTAATTTAAAGTAAGGAGAATGATTAGAGAGAGAATTATTTCTCGCAGGATCACAGTTGTAGATTTGTAGAAGCTAGAAGAGAGAATAGTCTTCACCTCCTTGGTAGAAAAGTATTCAGAAGGGGTTCCAGAGGAAAACCCTTTCTTTCATCTTATCACAAATGTGAGCCCTGGACTTGGCTAAACATCACTAGAACTTTGACTGTAACTCAGATCTGAGGTCAGAGAAGACAAAAATAGAGGCCGTATCCACACTCTTCAATATGATTGAGGATCTGTGATGTTTTTGGGCTGTTTTTCCTTAAAAACCAAGGTCCTAGGAACCTTGTTTGGATATATTACATCATGAAGTACAAGGTTATTACTTTTGTATCGCTATACTCAAACATAATTCTATATTCATGAGTGACTAAGTGATTACCATAGCAAATTATTACATTTATATTAAGTCTTCTGTCATTTTTGTTTGTTTCATAGAATGTCAAAACATGGCAAAAACAGGGCTTTTCTATCCAGAATAAGTTTAAACACACAACAATAACTTTATTAGGCCCAAAATTAGGCAGGCTTTTGCAACACCAGTATTGCAAAAGCCAACAAATTATTGTTGTGTATAATTATATGTTGTTACATGTAGACTAAACTGGGTAGTCAGTATAAAAACCCATTATTAGATCTGAAATGTGCCTCCTCAGGCTTTGTCTTGAAAGAAACAGCACTGTTCTGGCTCCATCGTCAGAAGGTGGCAAGTTTGAACCCCATGGCTCGGAGCCCAAAGGCACTTTTCCACAGGTCTACAGGAACCATCCTGTACCTAAACTGTACTGCAATGGTAAAGAAGTTGTGTCACGGTTTTATGTTCCAGTGTGTCTCAGTCCAGCAACAGTTTCTGAATCAATTCTCTCCACACAGTTTATGGCCGGTCATCCATGGAGTCGAACTGGCGGAGAGTTTTTTTCTGTGAGAGACACTTTTTTTATTGTGGTCTTTTGTTGTTTATAGTCTTATTTGAGATTTTTCTGTGCATTCTTTATCCGTGTGATGAAAACCTAACCCGCATAACTTGTTAGCGATGTCCTGGATCACCTTCGGGTTTCTTTCTATCATAGAACACTCCCACTGAAATTTATCTTCAGCCCAAACAGTCATACTTGTGCTTTGTCGACTTCCCGGTTGATTTGTGTCTCCATTGTTAATGTTTTGCACGGACAGTAAAAAAAACAGTGGACTCTTTCCATGTTGTGATGACATTTTGACCAATCAGAAAGCAGGGATGCAGTTCGGCTTGGCTGCGGCTCAGTTTTAGCAGCTCGGGTTCGGCCCGGGTACGGATCTCTTCATTTGTAACAGAAAAACATTGGTTAACGTTACGGTCCAGTTCCTTGTGCCAGTGGAGAGCATGATTGACCTTGATTTCTCTCAACCCCAATTCATCCTAGCCATGGGCATCTGTTATCAGACACAACAGAACAGGCAGTGAGAGTTTTTAGCTGTCAAGCGGCCTGTGAGCGGCAGTTTGAAAGATGTGGTGGTGCGTCGTTATCCTTCAGCCTCCCAATATTGGAGGTATCATGTGATTGAAGGAGTCCTAGCTAGCATGTTGAATTGGACACAACTAAAAATTTCTGTGATAAAATTGGATAAAAATCCAAAAAAAGGAATGCCAGCATCTTTAGTGTAGGACTTGGCCTGGTCCCCTTTTGCACACCAGCCAGCTGGTACAACCATAGAAATAGAGTGTGTATTATTTATGAGTGTAACTGCAGCTCCGTTAGACTTGGCTTATTAATATGTATCCTGCTCCCTCTTCTCTGATTTCCTCGTTTACAGATTCAGCCGTGGTTTTAATCATGCAGGAGCACATTGGTACTAATTAGCACAAGCATCTAGTGAAAATATTTGGAAGTCACTGCATAATAGTGTTAGGCTAATGTAAAAAAAAATAATGTAAAAAAATACCTCAGTGTGATTCCAAGTAAATACCCCAGCATATTGTGTTTTTTAATAGACTGCATGTTGGTTTACCAGATGGATTTAACACTGTTAGCTATTAATTTATCATGTTTTGTCACGTCGAGCCGTGCACGGGGAGTGAGCTGAGGCACAAGTGCAGGTTCAATATGATGGTAATTTATTAACAAAAGGACACAGAACATGAAGATGTACGAGGACCTTAAACAGAAAGTACATTTAACATAGAAGACACATAAGGCAGGGGAATAATGAGGGTCAAGGTAAAGGCTGTGGTGAACGGTTGACCAGCAACCTGAAAACACACTCCTGGAACTTAAATACACACAGACTCTGAACTCAACCAATCACGACACATAATCACTAAACAGAAACCCCCGACAGCTGACAATGTGAGCACAGACACAACATACATTCTCACCAAAATAAGAGTCCCAATAAATGTGCTAAAGAACAAAATAGCGGCCTCTACTGGCCCCTGGCCCAGACCTGACATGTTTATGCACATCAGTGCATTTGCATTATTTTGTTAGAAACTGCAGAAATAATTTTGAATCAAATACGCAACCTGCTGTTGTTAATTTTGCTCTCTCTTCATAGAACATAATTTATTGAGACATAAAGGATCCATATGATGGAAAACCAAACGTTTCCCCCTTTTTAAAAACAAGAGGTTGATGTGTAGTCTTATATATAGATTATATAAACACTGTTAAACTTTCAAATCGTGCCTCTTACTTCCTCAGTCCACACAGGCAACCGTAGCTGCAAAAACAGCCTTTATCAGGGTTCCCACGGGTCCTTGAAATCCGTGAAAGTTTGTGGATCTGAACAAATAAGTTCAAGGCCCTGGAAAGTTTTTGAAAACAGGCATAAAAAGACACTGTCCTTGAAAGTCCCTTAATATTTTTTGAGAATTGAAATTTCATGGATGACGACTGCTGTCAACGTGTTATTATTTTGCCACCACAAATTTGCCTAAAATTATGCCTATGCCAACTTTTAATTTGCGAAAATTTGTTTGTTCTTCTTCGGCACTACATTCTTGTATCCTGTATGTAGTCAACGTAACGTGTGAGTAGCCGCTTGCAGAGCAAGCACACTTTTGTTCTTCTGAAGTTTTATCTTTATTTTTCTTCCGTTCAGCCATTTTTTGGCCCCCTACTCCTCCCAGGGCTTTCGAGATAGAGACACACCGTTCCAACTCTGAAACGTCGGGCCCGATCTGGAATAGCGGGCTTGTTCACAGCTTTTTGCTACGTCTTGTCGTTTGTTCGTTATTCCTGTTTTTCCGGCAAAAAAAATCCCATAGGGAATGAATAGGGCTCAACTTTCAGATAGTCCTGCTCGGACACGCTCCGTCCGAAACCCACCAAACTTCATGTGATGCCTCAGGCCGGCGTCCCCGGCCAGCGACTTTTCCTTGTCTTTCTCTCATCCCTTTTTTCCTCCCATTCACTTGCATTCATTTTTAACCCCATTGAAACAAATGCAGTTTCAGAAGTAGAAACTTCCAGGCTCCATACAGTGACCGAACCTTATGAAACCTCATATGAGACCTCAGGCCACGCCCCCAAAGACAAACCTGTTTAAACTGAACAATATGGACAAAAGTAATGGGACACAGGTGTCATGCAAAACTATATGGCCAAAAGTATTGGGACACACCTGTTTCAACTAAATCATATGGACAAAAGTATTGGGACACACCTGTTTAAACTGAACAATATGAGCAACCGTTTTGGGGCAGAGCTGTTTAAACTGAACAATATGGACAGAAGTATTGGGACAGAGCTGTTTCTGGGTGGTTGCTAAGGCATGAAAGACAGTTGCTATGGTTTATGGAGTTTCTGGGGTGTTTCTTGGCATCAGGCCCATTTCAAAATTTCTTCAGGCCACAGCTACGAGACTCGTTAGTCAACCTCAGGCCTCCGAAGAAGGGAGACAAGAAGGGTCAGATGACTGCTGCATTTGAGCAAGCACACTTTGCATTTTCTCTGTGGAAATGCGGTCTAATTTCAACTAAAATTCCATTAATCAGTAATGTACATATCCATGCATTGCGGATATGAATGTAGGTCATGAATATTATTGACATGAATGTAGGCTATTCATTCAGTCCACTTTCTTGCACTGATTTTGTCCCAACAACTTCTATGCCATTCACAGTCTTTTATTGCATTTGCATCTAAAATTGTTTATTGATAACATATTCAGCGGTAGCAGTAGGTAAATGCTGCTGCATGTGGTCCTTGAATTGGAGGATATTGGTCCTGGAAAGTCCTTGAAAGGTCCTTGAATTTGATGTTAACCAAGGTGTGGGATCCCTGCTTTATTTAAGTCGCTGTTTTTGTGATGTCACAAAAAGCAACACGTTTATATGTATCTGCCTATTCAGGCTACAACAGTTTAGCTCCGCCCACTCTCACTGAATTATTTGGGAGGATTCAGACTGAGGTTTTTTTTGAGGCCCAATACAGGCCAAACAATACATTAAATGCCAAAATACATTAAAGACAAAATAAGCATGTTTAAAAAGATTAAGGAGAAAGATTAGAAAAATATTTTTGGTGGGTAAAACCAAATCATTATAAGTGGGATAAAACAAAAAAAATGTAGGAGATGGGCCCTTTAATGTCACATGTATGTAATACCCTTGATTTGACATTTGTTTGTATTTAGCCATGTGAGAATCACTCCACGGCATTTGTCAAAGATTATTGTTAGATAATACAATTTTTTTATTATCCATATAATCATCCACAGCTATTATGAGCCTGTGAAGTGTTATAATAAGGATTATTGTTATAAAGAGAACTTAAAACACATCACTTCGCTGTGATTTAGAGCAGCCAGGCGCCCAAGCAGAACATATTACAGGTGTTTACAGCTCACTACAGTACAGTTTTTCTCTGGAGAAGCCAGAGCCAGAATGGGAAAGCAGTGGCGGCAGTGAGTGCAGGGCAGGAATATTGATATCAGAATCCCAGTGGGGCTGCGGTTTAAATCTGCAATCTTCTAGCGGCTGGCGTGAAGACATTTAACCACCGGAGCATTTCTGCACGTCTTTAGGTTAGTACAGTTATAGATTTGTCCGCTGCTGTGCAACTGTTTAGCGGCCCGTGATGAAAAAAGGCAGCAGAGCTCGCCGGCTTCTCTGCTTCTGTCCTTTATCCAAGATGCCTTAAAGATAGACTCTGAGTCACAATCACTTTTATTCATTCAGAGCATGTCATTTACATTCAAATGTCTTGGCATTTTAGGTGCTGCTCATCACAGCCACAATGTACGCAAAGTGCACAAACAGGTCCTCTTTTCATGCTTATGTCCATAGTCATCTCTGTATCTGACTTCTCAGAAACAGAACAGAAACCAAAAGGGCGAAAATCTGTCCATGAATAGATTTTATCTGGGAAATAAACAAAAAAATTAGAAACGCAGATTAAAGGATCTTTTGTGTGCTAGGCCCTTCATGTCCTTACGAATTATATAATATATAATAGATGTTAGTCACATTCATGATTTTAGAAATTCATGATTGTGAATAAATCCAGCTAGACCTACGATGAGATTCAATATCATTCTGATCACTCACTATATGGAAGACATCACAAATGCGCTCATGTTTGCAGAGAAATTGCATGTATGTGATGAAAATGTCTGAAACCACAGTAAACATACCGTATATAGGAATGTGGTATTGAATAACAAAAAGATCAGCAGATAGCTAACAGGCTAAGAGGCTCTCCTCAGGTACTTTTTGGAGTTCATCTTTAACTTTAATTGTTTTCTGAAGGAATTACCTTACAAATTTATTCCATATTTAACCAAGAGCTGCCGCAAATAGTAAGAAACCTACTGTAGGAAAGTGAATGCACAACCCCATTAGCTTGGTGTTACTATAATATTGCAAAACTCTTGGAACTAGTTATGATAGCAGTTATTTTGGAGGGGAGGGGACGGGTAAACAAAGATTACTTCTAAAGTAAAGTTGCTACATTAAACAGTGTTGTCGTTTAATAATATAAACAGCTTGTTCATATTCCAGAGTAAAATCCATGAAATGACAGGAATTTTCCAGTCATTATGTGTTGCTTGACCAGTTGGTTTGACATGTAGTTGATCTGAACACCTCCCCGTCTCTCAGTAAAGGCTGCAGTGCTGTTTTATCCTGTTTATCCTAAACCTGAGGGAAACAAAAGACATGATGCCAGAGATAAGATAAACCTTCATTAGTCCCACCGAGATGCACTGATCATGAATTTTTATGCTCATTTCTTTAAAAAACAGAATGTAGTTTATATAGTAGTCCAACATAGGCAAAAACATGTTTATCAACTTCATGTAATTCCATTAGAATTCCATGAGTTGTACCATTGCAATCCAGCTGTTACTTTTTTATTGCAATGTTATTGTGTAATTGCACAGTTATAAGGAACACTTTATATAGTGGGACCCCTTAATTGCTAGTTAATGGGTAAACCAAGCATCGTAAATGTGTTAATGGAAAATCACCTGCCTGTTTTAGTAGGAGAAATCGTAGGGCTGCTCTGAAGCACAATGAGTCATGCATAATTATACAATGACATTTTGGTAAAGGTGTAGCAGCAGCTTTCAAACGCAGCAGCAGTGCACGTACCTGGCTCGCATTATGTACCCCATAAAACTGCAGCACAAATCAGACAGGACAAAATGAATTACGTGGCCTGTGGCTGACTGGAGCCAGTTCCGACTGCACGTCTGTAAACAATGCCAGATGCCAGCTACAATTCCAGAAACGGATGAAGACTGTTGTGCCACAATACAAAGTGCCATCAGAAAACTTTCTTCATACAAAATATAGACCACCGTTATGTTATTGCCAGTTATTCGGTTTACCTTATGTGTGTATAAAATTATACACATTATATTCATTTCTTTTTCTAGGGTGTTGTACAATTTTTGACCAGTAGTGTATATAAATATGTATGTATA
>JBBPCX010069041.1:0-11677 GCA_037974365.1 Hydrocynus forskahlii
AGTATACTGGTGGTGCTGAATGCTGAGTGGTTGGAACTCCTTTATCTAGGCTCCTTGCATCTTTAGGCACTTTGCAGTCTGTCAGTAAACCATTTGTCCACAGTATGACAAAGATTAATCTCCTCAGTATGACAAAGATGAGACAGTTTGACAGACAGAAAATAGTGTTTTTGTATCAACAAGGTGCAAACAATAAAGAAATGAGGGGTGGCTTAAGACTTCTGCACAGTACTGTAGGAAATGTGTGTGTAAAAGCAGAGAGAGAGACTGAGCAGTAAGGCAAAGCATCATTTTATTATTTGTGTGTGTGTGTGTCTGTCTGTCTGTCTGTCTGTGAGGGAGAGACTGAACAGCCAGTAGGCATTGCTCTCGTCCTCACTCTCTCTTTCCCTCTGAATTGCTTAGTCATTCTAAGCTCTAAACCTCATCCCTGAGCTTAATGTTCTAATAAGAATGATGAGTACTTATTGAAAAAATAAATACAATATAACATGCCCCTAATCAGCCGTTTGCAAACATTTAGACACCCGAGGTCAAATGACATTTTGTTGATTTTCAAAGTGAAAGCATGTTAACACATCCTCCACAGAGAACAAAATTAAATACTAAGTCTATGGAAATTGGAATACCCATTTTCTATTTAACATACAACAAAAAAATAAATAAACTATACATAAGGCAGAAAATAAACATGCATTAAAATGTGCAAAAGTGTCCTGTTGAGAGTGTGCACTTATTTTAACGTATTTTAAATCTGTGTATGACTGTATGTGTATATGAATCAAACATTCAAATTTAAGCATGTTTGTATGCATGCGAATATTTACACATACCCTCTCTCTCTCTCTCTCTGCCTCTCTCTGTATACCTTTCTTTTTCATTCTCTCTCTCTCTCTCTTTCTTTCTCTCTCTGTGCTGTAGTTCAGAAGCTGCAGAAAGCTCGAGTAATTCTGGATGTTTTCCCACTGCGTCATGAGAAGAAGCTGAAAGCTTTTGGACGAGAGTGGTACTCTCAGAAACGCCTGTGGGGACAACCTTTAGGTACACACACACACACACACACACACACATTCACACACACACACACACACACATTTACACACACACACACACACATTTACACACACACACACTCACTCACACACACACACACACACACACACGCACACACACAAATACACACACACTCACACACAGAGATACACATACACACACACGTGTACTCATGCACACGCACGCACACACACACAGGTACTCTCATAGTTAAACTCATACATATGCCTTATCATATAAATATACTGTCATAAAACACACAGAAATAGAATCATATACCTCAACAGGAAGACATTAATGTACTCATACTGTACAAGAGCTTTTTCTTCCATATTTATACACAAATGGAGACCATCACTGTGCTAAAATTGGTCTTAAAAGAACCATTTGCTGGAGAAAGCAAAAGTGTTCCTTACTTCTTAAATATATTAATATGCAACATTTTGATGCAAAGTGATTTTGTAGTGTTTCTGCAGTGTCAGTGGCGTTCTAATGATACATAATTTGCTTTGGACAGCAATGATATACTTAAACACTGCACGTCCACACATGCAAATGCTCATGGAAGACAGAGGTGCAGGAAAACACACCCACACACACGAGTATAGACACTCTCTTCATAAAATGAAAATGAACATCCCTCTTTCTCTCCTTATTCAAATCAGTCCTCCGCTTTAGTCTAAAACCTGCAGAGGGAGGGGCTCCGGAGAGCGGCTGAGTGGCAGCGTGCCGAGAGAAACAGCAGCAAAGATGGCCGCTTTTACCGTTTTTATCTTTCCAGTATATGTCGATGTTTCTAGATAGCAGTTTATTTACGATTACTGAATAATTGTGGTGTTATTTGTTCTTTTTACCTCCACCACAGACTCCATCCATGCTTACTTCGGTGGCTCTGTTGCATTTTACTTCAGCTTCTTAGACTTCTACACCTGGGCTTTGGTTCCTCCAGCAGTTCTGGGCCTCTTTATATCCTTCTTCCTCCCCAGATGGGGTTCCACCGAAGAGGTTAAAGCTGATCCTGCGGCTGCATCTGGATCTCCAGAAGTGGACGGTGACCAGATGTCAGTCAGTGGCCTTATGGTGCAGGCCATCTTCAGCATGATCTGGTCCACTGTGTTTATGGAGCTCTGGAAAAGGCGAAGTGCAGCTCTCTCGTACCGCTGGGGGTGCATCACACTGACCGAAAGCTTCCAGGTAGTAAAAACACTCACTATTACTGGCTTTGCACGATGAAGGGCTCTGTTTTGATGATCTAATTCAGAGCGTAAAGCTTAAGGCACATTTACATTTACGGCATTTATCAGACGCTTTTATCCAAAGCGACTTCCATTCCTTAACTACAGGGGCAGTCTCCCTGGAGCAACTTGGGGTTCAGGGTCTTACCCAGGAACCCAGTGGTGGTCTGCTGAAGGTAGGATTTGAACCCATGACCTCTTGGTCCAGAGACAAGTATGCTACCCACTAAGCCACCACCACCCATTTGACATTTATGGGTGTGTCCAAATCCATTTTGCTATTTTGACACCTGTGCAAGACTCAAGAGAGGTCACCCCAACTCTCGGAATTGTTCAGAGATGTGTTTTGGATGAAACATCAACTAAATCAATCAGAACTGCTTGTCATCTCAGCTTTAAAAGATGGGGGCGGAGCTGTGGTGGATTTCTGGCGTGTTTACCTGTAAACCAGATCAGTTGTCAGCCATGGAAATTGACCTGCTGATGCATCGTACATCACTGCCTCTGTATTTATAGGCTATTGAACCTTCTCTGCCACTTTTTGCAAAATGTTCGGAACACCCTCAACCTGGTATATTTCAGCACCCCTGTGTGTTTTGAATGGTGTGACGTAAACAGCTGTTTGGAGGACAAGTGGCGGATGCAGGTGTACCCAAGGACTTTAATTAAAAAAACACATCAAAACAGAACATGGAAAACTGGATCTACAGCAAAACAAAACATTGAAAGATTACAGAAACACAGCGATAACATGAAAGTACTCACTAGCGGGTACAAGGCAGGAAACCAAGTAGTATCAGCGTGGACCAATAAACACAGGTGCAAAACACAGATGCTGTGGTAGACAGTAATCAGCTGGGACAGGTGGGGTTACAAACAGACAGGTGAACACACTCATCAGGGAGGCGGGGCCTGGGCGAAGCTATGAATCCAGAACAAAAACTAAAAGACACATGGCCCAGGGGAAAACAAAGGCAGGCCATGACAGAAAGGGGCAAAACAGTGTGGGATGTTATAATTCGTTATATAGCCCACCATCAAAACATAATTCTGATAAGTAACGTGAATTATTTTTTTAATGACACAGTTTATTCTTTACTTAATTTTTGTTTTGGTGTTTCATTAAGTTGGACTCATAAATAAGTGAAATAAAATAAAATAACAAAAATCTATTATTGCACTTTGAACATGTACACGTGTCTGTAACAAGCAGGGAATGCACGCAGTCTTTTGAAAATATGCATTCATATTGTGAATATCAGAAACTAGATATGAAACTAGCAAAACAACTTTGCATCATGCTCTCCACTGGTTCACAACAGGACCTGAGTCTGGTGACCTAGTGGGTAGGATACTGCAAAGTTGGACCAAGAGCTCATGGGTTCAAATCCTACCTTCAGTAAAGCACTGGGGTCGTGAGCAAGACCCTTAACCCCAAGTTGCTCCAGGGAGACTACCCCCTGTAGTTAGGGAATGGAAGTCGCTTTGGATAAAAGTGTCTGTTAAATTCCGTAAATGTAAATTTTGTTAGAAATTACTACAGACAAGATAAAGTATTGTGATATTATATTTGCTATATTTTTTTGCCATTCTGCTATATCCCTATTTTCAGGAACCGCGGCCAGATTTCCATGGCGATTTGGGGATCAACCCGGTGACAGGCCGGCTGGAGCCACTCTTTCCGGACTGGAAGAGGCAGGTGAGGGTGGGGCTGGTGTCCCTGCCTGTCGTTCTGCTTTTCCTGGTCCTGGTCGTTCTCGGCATGATGGGATTTTACTACTGTGAGGGGGTGATGAGCAGCTTCCATAAGTCCTCTGGCTCCATCATCACTTCAACACTGCTGTACCTGCCCTCCATCATCCACATCATCTACACCAACATGCTGGGGAACGCTTACAGGAACGTAGCGCTGCGGCTGACAGAGTGGGGTGAGGGAGACAAGAGGGAGATCCTGTTCCTCAGTTGTTCCAAAAAAACAGTTACAAGACAGCAGACATTTCACAAAACCCTTGATACATAAATTATTTTGATAGAGCTTTACAGCTTAAATTAATATGGTCTTTTTTAAAAATCAACTGAAATTAGGGAAGGGCAGAGAGAGAGAGAGAGACATTCTGTTTACAATTGACAATAGTAATTGACATCATATGTTAGTTCTTGTTGTTTTGACTAAATGTGGGCAAAGCAAAAAGACAGACATGGAGAGGGAACGGGAACGAGAGTGAGAAAGGGTGGCTTTTAATTAGGGTGAAGTGAGTAGAGTTGATTTAAATAGGTACAAAAATAAAGTGGTTGAAGGGGTTTTAAAAATCGGAGACTTAATGATGCGCGGTTGAAAGTCAGTGGTGAGTTCTCAACTCTGATGGTGTGATTAGAATGTGTATTCCTTCACTACCCTCACTCCCTCTCTCTCTCTCTGTTTCTCTCCTCATTCTTTAGAGAACCACAGAGAGGAATCATCCTTCCAGAATCATCACACCACTAAAGTTCTAGTGGTGAGTCCTGTTACTCACCTCACTGTTTCCTCTAAACCTTTCACTCTGTCCCTCCCCCTCATCTTCACTCCCACTCTCTTGTTCTGAACATGTAATTGTGGAAGCCCTCTCATCTGAGCCCATATTGAATTTTGGCAAAATTCCAACATGTTCCAACACATATCAAAACGTTCTTTATCTGGTGTATTGTGAGTGTATTCAGATTTTTAATTGGTTGATCAGGGGGTCGAATATTGTTTGTTTAAAAACTTTTTTTTGTGGTCAAGTCACCTGTGTAATGCATGGGGAGAGAGAGTGGATGTGCGAGTCACCTTAAAGGTGTGCAACCGGGAGAGAGTTTTGGAGTGACGTCAAGACTTCAGCGGACGGGAATTGACAAAACACCGAGTAACACATCAGTCTTACAGAAATAAACACGCTGCAGACTCAAAAACAGACTAAAGTTCACTGTTTTACTGTCAGTTAAAAATAATCGTCCCATTAACACAGCTACGTTCCCACCTGTTTTCAGATGAGAGTGATTCACTCCACCCATTTTCAGCCGTCCTTAACCATAAATGTCCTGGTAATAGACAGTGAGTTAATGCCCCCTCTGTGCAGTAAAACATGGCTTTTCAGACACACAAAAATGGTACAGAGATCATAGTAGAGTGTTAGTATTAGTGATACTTGAGATCTTTTACGACACAGAATTTTAAATGACTGTGTAGGATCTCAAAACCTGGTGGAAAGGTAGTATTAGTATTACCTGCTGGGTAGTTTTAAAGTCACTGTGCTTGAATATATAACAGTGGTGTTCGCCTTGCAGGCGAAAGGTGCTTAACCTTTTTCAGCTACTCTCTTATCTGTGATTCTCTAATGTTTCTCCTCTCTCCTCTTCATTCTCCGTCTCTCTCTTTCTCTCTCTCTCTCTCTCTCTCTCTCTCTCTCACTCATTTTCCATCTCTCTCCCTCTCTCCCCTGTCTCACAATTAAGTTAAAGATAGTATTAATTGTAGTATTTATAGCAACAGCAGATGTTCTGCTCCAAAAGCCTCAGGTGTACTTTTAATGCCGATAAGTGCAGATCCCAGAGCAGCATTAAGCGGGTATAGAGCCATTTACAGAGCAAAATGAACAAATTTATCTGTCCCTCTCTCTTTATCTCTCTCTCCAGTTCACCTTTTTCAATAACTTTGCTGTGCTGTTCCACATCGCCTTCTTCAGACAGGACCTGAACCTCCTTCGCAAGGTGAGAGAAGCTCATCCTTTCGCATGCACATGACATTTCCTTATTAACACATCATTCATGCCTCAAACAGTGGTGTGTGTTTGCACAATCATTTATAACAGCAACAGCCTTTTCCTCTCTGTAGAGCAAAGGGCTTTTTATCATTAATCAGTTTTAATAGTCCATACTTCATGAGTTCACTGTAATAGTGCATTCTGAGTGTTTGCCACAAGTGTTTGTGAGATGTTATCTGGTGTATTGAACTTGGTGCAGTTATTAACATGTTTTTAAGAATGTATTGTTAACATAGCATTAATATTTTTATTTTACCTATACACCTTCAGAATGTATTTATGACATATACAGTAATCCCCCGCTTTTCGTGGGGGTTTCGTTCCAAGAGCATCTGAGCTGGGTCTGTGCTGCTTGATGGCAGGGCCGAAAGAAGAGCGCTGCTTTCTGATTGGTCAAAATTGTGTTATCACAAAGCCGTTGCTTTTACTGTCCACGCTAAAAAAAAAAAAAAAACTAACCCACTTGCAAATCCAAGGAATTGATGTTCAATGAACACCAAGAAGACAAGCAATCTCCAAAAAGTAGCAAAGAGTCTAAAATCCAGTAAATCCAATCACAAGGCAATAAGAACAAGTCTGTGAAAGAGTGATCCGAAATCCAGAAGAGGGTCACAGAAAACACAACAGAGAAACACAGGACAGTTGAATGAGAACCGCTCAGTAACTAGGAAGGCTAGTATACTTCACACAGAAGGATTGTCTCTGTCAGAATATACTCCTAGTCCTAGTTCCTGATAATCTAATCAAGGGCTTGTGCAGAACTCTTGTGCGGAACTCCTTACACTAACAGCTAGGAACTCAACATAGTACAAGCACTGCTATCTGTGTGTGATATGTGATATAATTTTTTTAACAAAAAAAAGTTACAGTTTACACACTTGCAGGGACTTTATGTGAGTCCACATTTACGCAGTTTTCTGTTAAAACTGCAGAACTTACACATCAGTTACTTTTAAACAATAGTAGGTGTTGAAAAATAAATATTAAGATTAATGGCTTAATATTCATCAGGATTATTGATGGATAATTGTATTGGTAATTAACATACTGTATGTTTCTGTCCTGTGTCCCCCTGTATCCAGAGACTGTCATCGCTGCTGATTCTCTCTCAGACGGTGAATCAGTTCACTGAGGTTTTTGTGCCGTATATTGTGGATCGATTTTACGGCTCTGCAGAGAAGGAGCTGAAGGAGGACGACCCGGAGGCTGACCACCTTCAGGCGGAAGGCAGCCTGCCCCCGTTTCCCGTGAGCTCCTCACTTTCACACACTGAACGGGTTCCTCACATGCACACTGAAATTAGCCATGATTCGAAATCTGTGACTTAAATGCGGTTTGCTACCATTTGATGCAAAATAACTTTGACCATGAATACCAACCATATTTGACTATGATTTCATTTGACAGTTTTGAAACAGTTATATTTAGGATTTGTGTTTAGAAGTAGACAAGTGTCACTGGTGGAGCTATTTTTAGTGGAATATAGATAATAAAAACAATCTAGCACTTTTGGAGGGAGTTTTTCATTTGAAAATAGTCTAGGAATTTTATTTTGGCCAAAAACAGCAGCATACTGTATTATATATTATTGTAATCAATCATAACATTCCACAATCAATGTACTAACACTCCAAAATTGATTTCTCCTGTCAATCTATGTGTTTGTATGTTTTCAGGGTCTGTTTGCAGAGTATATCGAGCTGTTGGTGCAGTTTGGTTATCTGAGTTTGTTCTCGTGTGTGTATCCACTCACCGCCGTGCTTCTGCTGCTCAACAACATCACTGAGATCCGTGGAGACGCCTATAAAATTTGCTGCCTGTTCAGAAAGCCTTTCTCACCTCCAGAAAGTGGCATGGGTGTATGGCAGGTGAGAGGGGACTGGGGACGACAAATGGGGCTTCTCCACCTGCACGAGGAACCGTGCCGTACCGCAGAAAAATGTTCTATCATAAATAAAGCGACCCAAACCTGAGCTGCTTGATGGCAGGGCTGTACGTGGGCCGCAGCCGAACCGACTGCATCGCTGCTTTCTGATTGGTCAAAATGGTTCATAATATCATGGAATGGGGCCATTCATTTTTTTTACTGTACATACAAAAAAAAATACAGACAAACAACTGGGAAGTGGACAAAGTATAAGCATGACTGTCTGTTTAGACTGAAGATAAATTTCAGTGGGAGTTTTCTATGACACTAATAAACACTAAGTATGACACTTTCTGTGCCACTAATGCTGTGAGAAACATGAAGGTGATCCAGGACTTCACTAACAAGTTATTGCAGAGAAAACATTAAACACTCAAACAAGACTATAAACAATAAAAGACCACAATAACAAAGCGGCTCTGACAGAAAAACTCCACTGGTTCAACTCCATGGGCGTGGTTTTGGGACGACCTGCCGTAAACTGAGAGAATTGAGTCTGAAACTCCGTTACCAGACTGAGATAGACTGGAACATCAAAACCTGATACAACCTCAGTACCATCATAATACAGTTTAGAGACAGAACGGTTTTGTAGACCTGTGGGAAAGAGCCCTAAGGCAATATGAGCTCCTTGTGTTTTCTTCTGGAGAGACACTGATCCCTGTTTGATCTATTCTGTGTTTGCAAATTAGTTCTTTCGTAACTATTGTCAGGTTAGACGTGTTATAGAAATGCGGGTAAAAATCCACCTACAGATCCAGCAGAGGCTGAATGTGTGTGAACTAATCTTGACTCCCAAATGTTTAAAAATGATTAGGTTTATTATCATTTGGTTTTTGTTGGGTAGAGTACCCAGACTGTATTGTGTGACGGGTATATAACCTGTGTGTGTGTGTGTGTGTGTGTGTGTGTGTGTGTGTATTCTGCAGGCAGCGTTTGAGGTGTTGGGGTTTGTATCTGTTTTGTCAAATTGCTGGCTGCTGCTGCTGGCTCCGCGGGTTAAAGCTCTCACTCAGGATGCTGGACTAAGTCCTACTTCCGTGCTTGTCTACGCCATCATAGTGGAGGTTAGAGTTCTCTATAGACACACACACACACACACCACAACTACAGTCATGACAAACAGTGCGTCATTCGTGTTTGCTTAAGGTGTTGAATTGAGTGAAATTGTCCAAACACCTAAAGGACTTGGTAGATCTACTGAGTTCTGCATAGTGTAGATCTTTATTTGAATTTGAGTTTTGTAACTAACATTCGCACACTTCAGGTCTTGCCTACACTTGCAATGTTTTTTCGTTTGAAAATATATTTTTCTGTATATTTTCTAGCCTAATTTATTCTAACTTTATTGCACAAATGTTTCAGAGTTTCATTTCACATGTTCTACTTCTATGACTGTGTGTGACAAATAAAGAATATTGAATCTTGTGTCTAATGGCATGTAAAAGTCCATGGGATTGAGTTCAGTTTTTATCATGTTAATTGTCTGTTACTGGCAGTGTTCGTGTTTTAACTTCTTAATGTGTTTGCCCTCCTCAGCATGTTCTGATCATTGTGAAGCTCATTTTGGCCTTCATGATTCCTGATGAACCAGACTGGGTCCGGATAAAAAGGGAACAGATTGAATATCGCTCCATGAAGGCCGCCAGCCAACAGGTGAGTATTCATTTTAATCCAGGCAGACACATTATGACAGTAATACTGACTCTTTCTCCCTAAGATTGCTTCACAAAACAATATGATACAACTACACAACACTAATCTGTTTATACTATTCATATATATATGTATATATATATGTATGTATGTAAATGTATATATATATATATATATGTATGTATGTAAATGCACTAGCTTTAGAATGACCTGATGTATCTTGACCAGATATTATTTGGGTGGTGGACCAGCACAGCAGTGGTTTAGAGTGGCCCAGCACTCATCCCAGCCAAGAGCGGCTCTGTGATCAGAAATAGCCATTGAGAAGTGGGTGTCCCAATACTTTTGTCCATATAAGGTCTCAGATAGGTGGCTGGTGAGGGAAGGTTATGTGTGTTTCCTGTTCACCTGGGTTTTTGACCCATAGAACTTAGAGTGTATCAGTAAACTCTGATTACAGTAAATATAACTCTGCTGCTCTCCGGAGCCCCTCCCTCTGCGGGTTTTCCCCTCCCACTTGTGGGCGGAGACTATCCTGAAAGTTCTCCTGGGTTTGAAGATCTTGATCCTGGGAAAGAAATTTGTTCATTTTCAACAAAGATATTTGACAGTATGACGCCTGACATCTTGAGTATCAGCACAAACTGGCAGAACTTCCATATAAGGAGCTGTTTTGTTGTATGACAACCATTTACGGTTTGTAGCGCTTCCAGCACGCTCATGTTAACTGTGTTTAGGAAAGTTTCGTCTAGAGTTGCTTCTAGTTTAGAGTTTATATCTGTATTTTATTTAAATACAGGTATTCTACATGTCTTTTTGTACTTGCCGTCTTGTCTCACTGTAAACATGTATATAGTTGAGATGACAGTGAAGTTTACTTTGACTTTGGTGATGTTTTATCCAGTGAATTCTCAACATGACTTGCGTTTCTGCATTTCATCAAACTATGGAAAACCTTTGGCACACTGACCTCATTAACCATTTGCTACAAGCTGCACTGGAGACTAAATGTTCGTCTCCATTTTTCTTTTACAGAAAGTGAAGCGTGCCCAAGTCTCCGAGCTTCCTTCCTCTAAATCCTGAGTCCAGCTGTATGGAGATGGAGGATCAAGAACGCAGAAAACATGGTGTTGCTTGCCTACGTAGCCTTCACTTTCAACTCTTGTTTACTTTGCTTGCTGTTGCACCACAGGGTGTAGTGTTTACAGGGTGGTGCCCATTCAGAAGAAATGTTGGACTTGGTGTCTCCCCCTGGAGGACTACTGTGGTAAAAGGCTTTAGAATGTCTTAAAGGAGATGCTTTTGAAGTGAGAAGAACTGATAAACATTCACTTGGTCATGACCCCCCGCCCTCTTGTAGCTCCACCTTGCTGGTGTACACTTACAGACTGTGTGTTGATCTTCAGTGGTCAGTTTCTAAGCACGAGGCTGCTCTTATTTGGATTTTATGGGTGGTAGACCACGCTCAGCCTAGCTGTGACACTGCTGTGTGTAAAACATTCAGCACCACACACATTCCAATGCCATATCAGTGTCACTGCTGTGCTGAGAAAGGTCCATCACCTAGATCAGACCTGTTCAGCTATGTTCCTGTGGTCAGAAACTGACCAGTGGTGAAGGGGTGGAGGGAGGTTGATGACTAAAGAGAAGCTGGAGTCTGTAAGTGTTCACCTGAAACTATAAGAAGCTGTAAGGTAGGTAGTATCAGGTCAACAGTGAGTGAAAGTGGGTGGTGAGAGTCTGTCAACCCTGATTCATGAGTTGGTGAGCTAATATTACAGTTCAGTTTAACCCTCAGAACTATCAGTAAAAATTTCAGTAAATATAAACGGTGTAAAACAGTCTAGAACTGGTGGTTACCCTCAGAACTCAGAGTGTATCAGTAAACTGTGATTTCAGTAAATATACACAGTATAAAACAGTCTAAAACCGGTGTTTACCCTCAGAACTGAGTGTATCAGTAAACTCTGATTTCAGTAAATATAAACAGTATAAAACAGTCTAGAACCGGTGTTTACCCTCAGAAC
>JBBPCX010069042.1:0-11676 GCA_037974365.1 Hydrocynus forskahlii
GTGTGGAAGAACTTGACTGGCCACACAGAGCCCTGACCTCAACCCCATCCAGCACCTTTGAGATGAACTGGAACGGAAATTGTGATCCAGACCTTCTCGCCCAACATCAGTGCCTGAACTTATAAATGCTCTACAGAATGAATGGGCAAAAATTCCCACAGAAACTCCAAAATCTTGTGGAAAGCCTTCCGAGAAGAGTGGAAGCTGTTTTAGCTGCAAAGGGGGACTAACTCCACATTAAAGTCTATGGATTTGAATGCAATGTCACTAAAGTCCCTTTTGGTGTCATGGTCAGACGTCTCAATACTTTTGTCCATACAGTGTATGCTGAGTGAACATTAAGGCTTAATGCACCATCGACAAGAACAAAGAATCATCCCATCACATTCCTCCATCTGATAGATCACAAGTGGTTACTGGGGATGCATTTGAGACACGTGGAAAAGCCAAACGTAAATGGCTTTATGTGTCACTGTCCGTTTATGATAAGATCACTCAAGACGTGTTATTACCTGGTATGAACAGGGCCTAAGAGTGTGTTTTGACTCCACGATACAGGTAAGCATACGATGATATTGCAATAATAACGTATCAGCAGATATTATACTTTGAAATTTCAAGTAGCTACAGTCTGACAATATATTTTAGGAAACGAAGACATGCTGTAGTTTTACAAGCTCCCACTACACTGGCACATCGTGATCCCATGCTTCATTGGGCGTTTGTACAGCTGCTTCATGTTCTGAGTACCTGATAATAAGATCATGATAATAAACAGTGAGGGGGAAGGAAGTACTTAAACGCTTTAGTCTGTGTTATTTAAAGGAGAAGTTCGGTGTGAAATGGACCTGGGGTGTATTGAAACATGATAACGAGTATGAACTGTAGTAGAGCCTTGAGGTTAGCATCGGCTAAAAGCGCTGTGTTTCGTAATGCGGGGGGGGGGCGAATGAAGGTGGGCTACTCGACAAAAGTTCATACTCGTTATCATATTTCAATAAACCCCAGGTCCATTTTACTCCGAACTTCTCTTTTAAGAGACTACAAGTGCCTATATCCTTTTTAAATTTCACCAGAGTAGGGGATGGTGCTCTTTGGGATTATGCGAGAACGTGACAAGCTTGCCTAAGAGTTCTATTTTTGACCAAAGCACATCGTTCTGCAATTGTACATCTTTTTTAGCAGAGGAGATTTGCATGGAGTGCAGGCACAGAGATGATTACAGTGCAGTAGGACTCTTGTTCCTGCTGCTTTCAGGTCAGCCCCCTTTACAGTGACGGCTGGCTCCCCTCTAACCTTCCATTTAGTCTGAGAGAAATCCTCCCTAAAATACTTGTCTGCGGACGATTAGCTGTGGTTCCTTTGTTGTGGCATATTATCACATTAAATGCACAGACAAGGATGTTTAGGGTCTTCGCCAGGGCTCTGTAGCTTTTTCTATTCAACTGTTTAATAATTGAGTCCCTGAGAACTTTAGGAAGGTCCTTCACCTTCACCATGATTGGCACTCGGTGCGTGAAGCCTAAGTGAACAAGAACATGTTTACAGCAGATGCAATTTATTGTATTTTATTCAATGTATTGTATTCTGAACCTTTGGATATATGTGTCTGAATACCACCCACACCCCACACCCCATCATTTTGTTTTTAATATATCTTTGTTTATGCTTAGGAATAGAAATGTCAGTTTATCTAATAGTCCTTTTGTAGTCCATTTATGAAACTGTTGTGTGAAGCAATCACACTAAGTGTACAACTTATAAATATACACTAGTGTATATTTACATATGAACAATAAATCTGTACACTACATAAAATGATATAGCTCTAACTTTAAATACAAAGTGAAATCTAATTAAATTTGTAAAATCGAAGCAATCATGTGCATTGTATTTTAATAAAAAGATTGTGTATTTTTTTTTAAAGATGCCTAAGCACACATTCACTGTAGTAGACCACGATAAAGTGTCAGGTAAGTATCAGGATATGGATTTTTTTTTATACTGGTACATGCCTAGTTACAAGTAAGACACACTACTGTGAACAGAAATGCATCTGTCTGTAAAGATTTCTGCATTTTAATGAGACATCTGGAAATCAGTGCAATAAATCACTAAGAAATAAAAATCTCAATCTTCATACTTTGCATGTCATGTTTATTGTTGAGAGTTAGAAATAAGTGTGAGAAAGTAGCGTGAGTAAAGATGCACTGATATCAATGCCAGAAACAGTATCAGTGTCAATACTGATTCTCTTAAGTGCTCCAAGTTATCAGTATTGGAGACTCCATTATGCAAAGTCTGAGAAATGTACTTTATCACGAATCCATATAAAACACACTGGCATCTGTATTACACATAATAACAGAGTAATATCTGTATAATATGGCATAAACAAAGCAAAAATCCAATAAATTACACTTAACAAAACCTTTCAAAACAGATTATTTCTTCATTAGGTTAAGATGCTCGTGTTGACAGTAGAGCTGAGAAATAAACAATCTACACAGATACACTGCAATATTAGTACACTATGATACTCCTTTTTAGTTTGGTTGATATTTCATATATATCATTTAACAATCTAATTATATTCATGATACAATGTACATAACATTAACAGCGTCCCTGGCTGTTGCCAAGCAGTTTGCTTTAAGATTTTTAAGCATTTTGTGCCGTTTTGGACAAAATAGTCCAATCAAAACATGCTAAGTTGGGTTTATAAGACACTCTTGTGACAAAGACCAAGACAGAATAGGCTCATCATCTTTTGTCATTCAAACGTACCAACTTCATTCCTACTAACTTAATAATGATCTGATGAACTCATATTTGGAAAATATTGTGTATACGGTGAACTGAATATTGTGAATATACTGAATTTTATAACTATTGCCCAGCACTAGTCAACAGACACTTTAAATGGACGACAATACAGAACAAATGCTGTGACAATAGCTTGTACTTGAGGTTTGATTCTCAGAATTGCATAATGGTTGTTAAAAGTGATATTTGTGCATGCATAAGACAAAGTCACATCGTAATGTGACTTTTTATGTAGAGGCATATTAGGCATATTAGACTCAAGCTCAAGCCTGTAGTCTAGCTAGACTGATTTAGAATCTAGTTAGTCAGGCAAAACAGTAATTTTCAGTCAGTTTGATCCTTAGCATTACATTTAGTCAAGTTAGACACCATAGAACCAAAGCCATCATGAATACACACTGATTTGTTACACATCAGGACATTTTTGATTGAAAAGAAAAAAATAATAAATTGATTTCTCAGCAGCAAAGATTACAGCAAGGTTACCATGTTAGTACGGCTGGCCCAGATAATCTCAATACTTGAGTATTCGCAAGCTTTGTCTTTGAAAATAAATTAATATACAGAATTAATATACAGAAATGATAACAGCCATATTATTTAGCAGCTTTAGTTGAATACATCAGATTCATCCAGTCATTCCCCTCAGAGTGAAACAAACTGCACTGCATTTTACATGGACACTGAAGAAAAAAGCAAAGATGACTAGGATATTGTGTCATCAAATGTTTTGTGAAAATTGTGCGAGAAGAGGTTGGTATACTGTTTTCTGATTGGTCAAAATGTCATCGCAACATGGAAAGAGGCCATTTTTTTTCCCTGTCCACGCACACACAAAAAACAACAATGGAGGAATAAACTAACAACTGGGAAAGTCGACAAAGTATAAGTACGACTGCCTGTTTGGGCTGAAGATACATTGCAGTGGGAGTTTGTGAAAGTGAAAGTGAAAGTGACTATTCTGTCATACATGAACACACCACAGCTCAGTGTGAATAGCATGAAATTCTTCCTCTGCATTAAACTCATTTAACCCATACACAAAGTGAAGCAGAAAAACACAGCGCCCGGGGAGCAGCGTGTGGGGGCGGTACCTTGCTCAGGGTACCTCAGACATGCTTAGCAGTCTTGGGACTCGAACCCACAACTTCCTGACTGCAGGGTGAACACACTAACCACTAGGCCACCAGCTGCAACAGCTAAGTTTTCTATGATCTAACAAATTTAACACTGTGAGAAATGTGAAGGTGATTCAAGTTAGCTGGATTTGGTTTTCATCACATGGCTAAAGAATGCAGGGAAAAAATAAAAAACACATACAAGGCCGTAATTAATAAAAGACCACAATAACAAAAGCGGCTATGAAAGAAAATGTTTCTGCCTGTTCAAATCCATGGACGTGGTTTTGAGGCAACTGGCTATAAACAGTGTGGAGAGAACTGAGTCAGAAACTCCGTTATCAGGCTGAGACACACTGGAAAATCAAAACACACTGCGAGTTCTGTGCCATTGCAGTACAGTTCAGGTACAGTACGGTTCCTGTATACCTACAAAAAGGTGCCTGTTGATTAACGAATCTTCTGAAATACATAATAGTCGTACTTATCCGAGAAGCACCATGTACCCAGTCTTCCCTGCCTGCCGCTCTTCTCCATCACATCTTTAGGTGCAAATATTTTAAATCAAAAGGTTTTTTTTTTTTTTTAAGGAGTAAGTGGTGCATCTAGTGTAGATCTTAACCAAAATTAAATCCTAAAAGGGGATCATATCTAAATCCTCCCCCCCCCCCAAAAAAAGGGGGTGTGGCTTGCAGCCTTGTGGTTCAGGAGTTAGAATTTCACACTGTTCACACTGTGTGCTGTGGTGTGTTCACGCATGGTAAGGGGCCCTCTTTACTTCACTTTACATAAGGCGATTTTGAGAACAAGTATTTAAGCACTCAAGTATTCAAACCCCACAAAAAGCAGTCCGGGCCAGCCCTACGGGTTACTCATTTCAATGAAACAGTGCGATAGAAAAAGGCTAAAGCAAGCAGCAGAGGCAGGTCAAGAGACTGGCCTTAATTTCCTAATTAGAAAATCGGAATAGTGATTTCAGCACAAGGCATTTAAAGGAGCTTTAAAAACACACCTAAAAGCACCTGATCCTTTACCTATACCAAAGCGCCCCGACAGCGTTACCAGGCTCTAGATCTGGGACCCAGCACACGGCACTCTCGGTAGTTTTTCAGTCACTTACCTGTGTTGGAGCGACGACGGATGCCGAAATCCCAGCTGGAGGTGATGTCCATGGACTGAGAGAGGTCACACGACTGGCCATCTCCACTTACACCACCATCTCCCAGTATACCGGACATCGACCCCCCACCAGCCGACGTGGCAGCCGAATGGCACTTCTCCAAGTCCACGTCATGGTCAATCAGCACCATTTCACACATGCCCGAGTCATCGCTAGTCACGTGGGACTGTCGGATGTGGGCCAGGATGATGGTGGGGTTGTCAAGGAAAGCCATTCTGAGCAGCTGCTCCTCCCTCAGCTCCTTAAGCCACCCTCCCACCCTCCTCTCCTCGCTCTCTCCTCCTCACTTGTGTTCCTCTGGCACTTAATCGAGGTGCGACTCTTCTCCTTCCTCACCAGCGACGTCCTCGTCTTTTCGGATTAGTTTTCTGCATGTGTGCCTGTCTGTGAAAAGTATTACGACAAACAATCATGTTCCATCACCTTCACAATACATTCTCGATCACAGCTCAAATGCCAATTTGAAGCCGTGAATACTGATCAGACTTAATATAACAAATATATCATAGTATCATATGATATTTAACTTTTCATTGATGAAGTAAATGAACCTATGTTACTAATGTTAATGCAGATAAAGGTAAGAAAACACAGGTTAAAAATGCCAACTTCTTCTTTTAGGGTTGATTTTCGGTTGATTTTCTGTTCCACTTTTCTGGAATTAAAAAAGGCTTCAAGGATATAAATATTGTTAAAGATTCAAAATGTACTTTCAATCCATTATTCATATATGGAAACAAAGCTTAAAAAATATCAAATCACAGTTTTTGTGATGTCACAAACACAACACATTCACAGCATTTAGCCCCAACCATTCAGGCTGAATAGTTTCAGGCCTATGCTGCCTTTTATATGAAGCACATTTATGAGTTCTGGAAAGGAAAGGAATGAAGGTCAGTAGGACTAAGACAGAATACTTGTGCGTGAATGAGAGGGCTGACAGTGAGGATGCAGGGAGTAGAGCTGGCATAGATGGAGGAGTTCTAATAATTGGGGTCAACAGTTCAGAGTAACAGGAAGTGTGAAAGAGAGGTGAAGAACAATGGGTGGAATGGGTGGAGAAGAGTGGCAGAAGTGGTTTGGGAGAAGGATGCTGACGAGAGACTTGGTGTTGGGAGAAGGATGCTGAGGATGGAGCTGCAAGGAAGAGGAGAAGAGGAAGTTCTAATTGGAGGTTTATGGATGTGGTGGACATTTATGGATGTGGTGATGGAGGACATGCAGACAGTTGGTGTGATAGAGGAAGATGTAGAGGACAGAAGGAAGACAGTGGCTCTGCAGTGGCGACCCTGGGAGCAGCCCAAAGTAGAAGAAAAAGATTTCATTGTCTTTCATTGACACCCCTTGCATCTTAGAAGACATTATCTTTGAATATCACACTGCGAACCACCAACTATTAACAGACCACAGAACATCTGTTCAAACAGGTAGACTTACTGATCAAGTTAAAACCATAACATAGCAGTTCTAGAGATGTGTATACATCAGATGAGGCACTGTTTTGGCAGTTAATGCCCAGAGACATGGCCCATTAGTAACCAAGCATTATCTTCACATAAAGATGCAAGACGCAAGCCCTGTTTACATCTTCCTAACTCTGGAGTAAAAATGTCACGACATAACCGGTTTCACGATTAACCGTGATTTAATACGGCACAGATTATGACACGTAGATTATGACACGGCTATCAGCAGATTGGCGGGTCTCGCCCAGAAGGAAAACAGACTTTATTTTTGTTTTCATTATGATGCAACACTGTTTACGTATTATTTAAGTTTCAAAGGGCAGTATCCATTTGTTTATACTCCATTTATGCACTGTATTATTTGTTTATGGTTTTTGTATCTTTTTTTAAAGACAGCAGTTAATAAAAGTTAATAACCTCTAAAGAATGTGGTTGTCTACACTGTGAAATTAATACATGCGAAATAATCGTGAAATGGTGATTATTTCCCATACGATAATCGTACCATCAAATTCTATAATCCTGACAGCCCTATTCTGGACACTTGAAAGATGAACTCACTTCAAATGTTCATTAGGCAGATAACCAAGTGTGCATTTTAGGGTAACTGCTGAGTGCGCTAATCTCATATACCCATCCCGCTTCACAATTTAACTTATTTACAGCTTCAACAGCACTAACTGAAATAAATGGAAGCAACTAAAGCAGGCAGATGCCACAAACACTGACATTTTGCTGTGTGTTCATGCCAAAGCCTGGAGCTAACCTTAGCTATAAAGAAGAATTAGAAGAAGATTCCATTGCAAAGCACCTTACTTCTTAAGTGTCTGTCCAACTGATTAAACGAAATTATCTGTTTAAACCACACTGCAAGCCACGAACTATAAACAAACAGGCAGAATTTCCTGATCAAGTTAAAACCATAACCTAACAATTATAGAGATTTGTGTACATCAGATGAAGCACTGTTTGGTCAGTTAATGCCTAGGGACATTATCTTCACATACAGATGCAAGAAGCAAGTCCTGTTTACCAAAACCATCCTACTAACTCTGGACACTTCAGAGACCAACTCAGTTCAAATGCTCATTAGGCAGATAGCCAAGTGTGCAGTTTAGGGTAACTGCTGAGTGTGCTAATCCCATATATCCATCCTTCTTCACAATTCCACTTATTTACAGATTCAACTAAACAAATGGAAGCAACTAAAGCAGGCAGATGAAATTAAAACTGTCATTTTGCAGTGTGTTTGTGCCACAGATTGAAGCTAACCCTAGCTAGCTCCCTCCTACCCTAGGGGAGAACTGTTAGCTTGCTAATTAGCAAGGACAGACGCTACTTCCCAAACACCACGACAGCCTCTATTAAATCCACCTTCTAATCACGGTGTAGTGTAAATCAGGCGTAAATAATCTAAACTGGACAGTTGAATTGATAAGAGGTGAGTTCACATTACACAGCAGAGAGTAAACAGTTAGCCAAACAGCTAGTTAGCTGTTAGCCAATCAAGGCTAGCCTGGGAGGAGACATTTCACAAAATACAACAACAAAACATTAACATAAGTTACTGAAGTAGTAGTACAGTTGCTTTCTGATAAAGGTGGACGGCTGGTAAAGTTTAAAAAAACGTTAATTGGTGAAGGTAAAGCTCACGTTAGCTCATGAGGCCTGGTCAGATGCTACACTGCTAGCTGTGAGCTGAGAGAGAAAAGTTGGGGTAAAATCAAACTGCAGTACCTTCAAACATCCCCAAACAGGCTGCAGAAACTATCCAGACTGTGTAACAGAGTCCCCGCAGCCATAACAGTCCAGCGTCGTGCTTCTGTATCTCATACAGACTCTAAATAATCCTGCATTTCCTCTGTTGTTGTCACAGCTAAAGGCAGGGCTCAGCTCTTTCCGTCAAGTTTACAATCAGACAGGAAACACAGCCCCCCTAGCAACGCCCCCATATACAACATGTCCAAAAGTATCGGGACAGCCCTGTTTTCCAAGGTTTTCCAGTGAAGGGCAATCTTAATGCTTCAGCAGAGCAAGACATTTTGGACACCACCATGCTTCCAACTTTGTGGACACAGTTTGGGGAAGAACATTTTCTATTCCAGCATGACTGTGTCCCAGTGCACAAAGTGAGCTTCATAAAGACGTGGCTGGAGGAGTTCAGTGTGGAAGAACTTGACTGGTCCACACAGAGTCCTGACCTCAACCCCATCCAGCACCTTTGGGATGAACTGGAATGGAGATTGTGAGCCAGACCTTCTCATCCAACATCAGTGCCTGACCTCATAAATGCTCTACAGAATGAATGGGCACAGATTCGCACAATAACTCCAAAATCTTGTGGAAAGTCTTCCAAAAAGAGTGGAAGCTGCTACAGCTGCAAAGGGGGACCAGGTCCATACAAAAGTCTATGTATTTGAATGCAATGTCATTAAAGTTCCTTTTGGTGGACTGGTTAGGTGTCCCAATACTTTTGTCCATATAGTGTATTTCAGATTGATAAGGTTGAAGGATACTGCACTGCAATTTACATATTAAACTCTAGCTTTAAATAAAAATGGACCAATACTCAAGGTAAACTCTGCAGCAAAAATATATGACAGAAATGTATTCATGCATTACTCCATGAATGTATGGAGCATTTCATTAATTTGATATTTTACTATACAAAAATCCAGCAAATAAGTCACAGATGAAATTTGAATCTATCAAAAAAAGCTGAAATTGGGATTTACAAAAATAGCATAAAACAATCAAATAAGTACATAAATTAAGAACACAACAATAAATTAATAGATAAATAGTGGGCTTCAACAATACATTATTATAATTTACCAGTAGAACTACATGACCTATTCCCAAACCGGATTAAGAATGCTTTTGCTTTATATATTTTAATGTTTATGCCTTTTTATATACATCCTGGTTAATTTGAGTTATTTATTGACAAATAAATGTTTCATTGATTAATTATTTTCATGAATAGTCTTTAATAGTCCATTGAAATTGCTAATGAATTAATTTTTTTATTTCTACTTCTGTGACACTTGTAATCCTTTATATGAATCAGGATTGAAAACATTTTAGGACTCAATTGAAAACATTTTAGGACGTTGCTGTGTATGGGAGCCAGATAGGAAAATGGCCCTCAAACAAATCTGAAACAAAACTCACCAGTATGCACCAGTATGCCACCAGTAGGGCAGACAGCAGCCTAAAGCTCCCATTGAGAATCATCAAAACATCTTCAGGGCTGCCACATAACTGGCCCTGGCAAAAAGAGAACATATTAAACACACATATTACACTGTTTTATTCAAAAGCTCTCTATTTGCCGTCCTGGCTTATTGGTTGTCAGCTGAAACATCATGACTGGTTCATGAACTGGTTCCATTCAGTCATTCAGGTCTGTTTTCCCCGATTATGCTGTAATTATAGGGCCTAGACAGCATAAATTCCATAGTAACACATCCCAATTTGGATCATTGGAATAAAGCAGCTTGGGCAATGTTAGAATAATCATGTTGTTCTTCTCATCAACTTTGCTTTATTCCCACAGCAGTGGTTCCCAAACCCGATACCCACAGCACCTGCGCATTTTTGTGTTTACACACTCACATACACTCAAGAATTGCTTGATAATTAACTGATTAGTTGGATTTGATGTGTTGGGAGCAGGGAATACTCTACAGTGTGAAGGGCAGGGGGTGCAGGACCAGTTTGGGAACCACTGTCTTAAATTCAAGGCAAGTCTCAAATTTCGATGGAATTAAAGTTATAAGACAAGATAGGAAAGAACTTTATTCATCCCGAGGGAAATTCTTCTGTCATGAGCATGCTCAGTGCAGCAAGAAAGAATAAAAGGTTATGACAATAGATTTTTTTTAGACAATAAACAAAAAACACATATCTTAGGTGATCACAAAAAACACATATCTTAGGTGAGGATGGCAGTACAAAAAGAGTTTCAGTTCTTTGTCACAGGACAGCATTCCCTCTTATACTCTCTTAATTTAAGGCTTGATTACCGGCGCCTAACCTTTAAAGCAACATTTTGGTCCAGCAGGGGGTGCCGAAACATCTTAAGTGTGTTTTCACTTAGGTTCCACTGAAGACAAAACAGAAGCGTGTTTCACTCCCAAAATGCAGAAATGTGAGAGTTCTCGATGCGATGAAAAGAGATGAAAGGATCTATATTTCAAATATCCATTTTTACAGTATTTTGTAGTAGTGTGATACTGTAAATTACATGTTATTTCATAGCACAACATTACAAAATCAAACAGTTGGAATATCAGAACCCATCTGTGGGTTTTAGTTAAAGCAGCCGACTAGAAATACTCTGGTTGAAGTCCCGCACCCTCCTTCTTAAAGTGGGAGTAACTGAAAACAATGCGTTCAAAATAGCATCCCATGGGCTGTATGTTGCATACCATACCAGCATATATTGTTTACTGTGAGCTACTTCTAATAGCATCAAAAACAAAATGCTTTGTTCTTTGTGGTGCCTAAAAATCAGTTACCTTTCAATTTATCTACTGAATCTTTCCCTTATTCCCTGTACACCGCCATTGCCATCACAACTGTCAGGTGAGTGTGTTGATTGCTCAGACATAGGCACTACCTCCACCATGTTTCAAAGATACACTTTGAATTGCCTGGTGTTTCTCCTTTCTGTCTGCATCGCTGTCTGTTTCTCCTTCCTGTCTCCCACTGAGAGGTGTTAATTTTGTCCATCATGAATTCTTCTTGACACTCCTGCCAATTTAAGAGGAGCCTCTTCTGATGATGTGTATGTGATGATGACAGACTGATTTAAAAATATACTGTCCTGATCAAGAGGAACTTAGAGGGTAATAACTTTCAGTGGTCAATTTTTTTTTGGATGATGTGGCTTTGAATTTTCTCAGATTACGAGAAATTCAAAGCCACATCATCCAAGACCACACCATATTCAACAACATTCAACGAGTCAGTATTTGTTCTTTGTTTTCAGGGAGTACTGGAAGTGGATGCTCATGAAATCCCACATGAGTTCATCTTCATAGATGAGGCTGGGTTCAACCTAGCAAAGACCAGAAGAAGT
>JBBPCX010069043.1:0-11676 GCA_037974365.1 Hydrocynus forskahlii
TTGTTCATTAAAACTCTAACCTTGTATCTAACGGCTGTGTGCGTCCTCCCCTTCCCTCTCCTTGCCGGTCAGTGACAATAGCATTGTAAATCTGATTTACATACTTCAAAATAAATGTTCCTGCATGACTTTTTGCTTAGATGTACACTGTCAGAAAAAAACAATTGTATAGGTACATCTTTTTACAGTGCAGTAAACCCCTGATGCTGGAGTTACGTTCCTAGAGCACCTGCGAATAGTGAAAAAACGCAAATTTGTGATGTGGTAAAAATATGCCTAAAATGACTATTTTTATGGTGTAAAGCCTAAATATGTCCCCCAAATATGTTTACAAAATACTTTTTCATTTTAAACTCAGCTTAATACATTACCCCTAAAAAATGTTAAAGGTAAACCCCTATACATACTGTACAGTGTACACTGAACTAATGTAAAATACCGATGTTACCCCTATATAGACTGTACTGTAATTCATGCAAGCACGTTTTCTTTGGCATAAGCAGGTTAAATACAGTAATAAATTCATTTAATTTACAATAATATAAATACAAGGCTTTAAGAAGAACAAAAGAAACACTTGGGATAGCTCCATGCTGATGCAGGAATGCTGGATTGCGTCTGTCAGGGATGCGTCACAGGGCAGCAGCCAATCAGCCGCAAGAAGAAATGAATAACGTTATTGGATTGGCTACTTCCAAACCTCCTGCAGGAGGAGTACAGGAGTATTTCACCATCCTAAGACACGCTTTCTGTGTTCTCTTGACAGTACGGAAAAATTTATACAATAAAATTTTATATGGAAATGTAGCTGAATTTACGTTAACATTTATGTCACAAAATTTGTAAATTATATTTTTCTTAATAATTTAGCAGTAAAATGCATAAAAAATGATATATTACCATGAAAAAACTTACTCAAGGTACCACCCCACCAACATGACATCCATTCTTTGTCATGCATAATAGGACTCAGAAGCTAATGTGTCACCTGCTATAAAGGTTAAGGCGATAGCCAGTGCTCAGTCACTGAGTCATCACATCGCCCCTGTTCAGGTCATCTCCTCAGGACTGTGAGTATCTTTGATCTGTGTGTGTGTGAGAATGTGGATTCCTGGTGGGAATCTTTACTTTATCTAGGGAGTGTTCTCAGAACAAAGTGTGTGAACTACTGACTCTCTCATGTTACGAACTATTGGCCTTTCATCATTATAGAATGGCTGAGCCTACTTCAGTGAACCCAGCAGAGTTTGCTGCCTTGCGTGATACAGTGAATCAACAGGTGGCCATGATTGATGGATTGAATTGGGGTGTCTAGGTCTTAAGACAAGCACTGCATGAGTCATTTACAGCCTATGCAGAGCTTGCTCAGTGCCTCATGACTATCAAGGATGCTGTTTACGTTTACATTTACATTTACAGCATTCAGCAAATGATCTTATCCAGAGTGACGTACATCAGTGCTTAAGTAGTCTACGTTTGTTCTTCATACCTGTAAAGCTATACTAAAATCAACACCTGCTTTTTACTAAGTTACTGCCAGCTAAGTTACACACCTTAACAAACCCTGTCAAAATAAAAAAGTCAGAGGTTAATATACAAGTAAGGACAAACAGTTAAGAGGGTAAGGGCCCGAGGTTTTTAAAATATAAAGAAAATGAGGTCGTGGCTTAGTGATGGACTCCCTCTGATGAAAAGAAGCTCAGTTTTGCTGGGAATCAGCTTGAGGTGGTTGGCCACCATCCAAGAGGAGATGTCAGCCAGACAGTCTGAGATGCGGGTCAAGACCTGATCATCACTGGAGGGGAAAGAGAGAATGCATGAGAGAAGTAAACCTGTATCCCCTCCTCTGCCTGTAGTGTGAGTAGAATGAGAGAAGGACATGGCAGAGGATAGAGCAGCTGTAAGGGCCAGGAAGTGGAATGAGTGGAGAGACACTGGTCCAGAGATAAAGTCTGCTTTCTTGATGCAAGACTAGCAATTCCACAGACCAACATGAACCACTGTACAAGGCTGTGGTGGCCCAATCTTTTCCCCCTGTGCCTTCATCAACTGAATTGAAACTCTCTTTATTTGATAAATTAGATGGGCGAGATGGGAAGTTCGGTGTTTTTTTAACTAACCATAATCTCATCTTTGAGTTTCAGACGTCCCTTTATACCACCGACGGGGGATGAATTGTACTTCCTGTCTCCCCCCTCAGGCAGGAGGGCGGACTGTGCCCGCTCCTATCCGGACTTCACCTGTCAACTCCAACACCCTAATGTGAGGTGGAGACCGACTCCCATCTTTACCACCTACGACAGGTCTGTGAGCTGCTACACAGTCGAGTTCCGCACCCTAGCAGTTCAAACTGCGTGGGAGGACTCGGTGCTCCGGACTGCATTTTATGAGGGGCTGGCTAGTTGGATGAAGGATGAACTCGCTGGGCGGGAGCTCTCCGCTACTGTTGAGGGATTGATGCAGCTACGTCTTTGTATCGAACAGCGGATGAACTCCCGTCCAAGGCCAACTCCTCACACCCTGCCGCTGTTGGAGATTTACAATGATTTAAATGATAAAAAGTCTATACAATATAGTATGTCCCCACCCCCATTATTGTATACCCATCATTTATTCAGAGTAAAAAGCTGAAGAAGCCTCTCTGGGCAATCTCCAGATGTGCCCTTTGACCTCTTGAAGGGTGCTAGAAAAGTCTAGACAATTCATAGAGGGTGCTCTTTTAGAAGGCCCCAAACTTAAAACAAATATATCTGTATGTTAATAAGCATTTAAATCTACTCAAGCTGTGAAAAAACAGCCACCTAGGGGTCGTCTGGCAAATGTTTTTTGTGTCAGGAGGTCTTGGGATTTGTATTTTGCAAGGAACTGTGGGCCATTCAGGGTCTGGGGTCCCTGTAAACACGGGGATCGAAAAACATGGAATCTTTGCACGCATAGGATCATTTATTAGATGCTCACGTTCGCTAAGCATGGTGTAAGAAAAAATAAGAGCATGACCATTCATATCAATTAAGTGATACCTGACCTCGTATCTCTGAGAAAACACTGGGGAAGACTGTCACATGCACCAGTCACACCAGTCAATGTCTGACCAACGTGAGTCAGCCTATTTCCTGTTTATATACCCTGTGACGCACTCATTTCCTGTGACCCGTGCGCGTCACAGGGTATATAAACAGGAAATAGGCTGATTCACGTTGCTCAGAGTCCTGCAATGTTGCCCTTCTACCGTCTTCATCCTGGGTTACAGGAGTACTTCATTACCTGTTTGGTGCATGAATGTTAACGCTGGTTCCGGTGGGAATCTTAACTCTTGTGAGAGCGTTTACAGATTAATGTGCGTGATTCAGTCAGGCCTCTCACTTCTGTCCGTGCTTGGGCTCATCCATCATGCTACACGGGTGAAACTCCTGGTTAAGGTATGTTCTTGTTCACCCAAACTTGTGACAGAATGTCTGAGCCAGTTGTAGTGAGCCCAGCATACTGGGCTGCGTTGGTAGACCTGGTGAAATGGCAGGGTCCCACGATTGATAAGTTGCAAGGAGGATCTACATGCGGATCTACATGCTCAGGTCACACTTCTGCAACCGACCCGATCCAAGAGTATTGTTGAGATGCCAGTGTCTCCAACCCCTGCTGTTTCTACTCCACCATCACCTCATCACCTTTTACCTAAAATGTCGCTACCTGATAAGTGGAATGGGATTGACGGGAAGTGCGATGTTTTTGTGACTAACCTTAATCTTGTCTTCGAGTTTCAGCCTTGGAGATATCCAACAGATCGAAGCCGGATCTTACTTCTCGTCTCGCTTCTCACTGGGCAGGCAGCAGAGTGGGCTACAGCAGTCCTGAGACCTAACAACGAGGTGTGTTTCACTTACCCAGAGTTTGTCCACCAACTCAGGGCTGCTTTCCAGCACCCTGATATTGAAGTGGGGGTTTCTAATCTATTATATCACCTGAAGCAGGGAGATAAATCAGTCAGCCGGTACACAGCGGAGTTTTGCACCCCCACCGTGCAGACAACTTGGGGCAACTCCACGCTCCAGACAGCCTATTATGAAGGGCTTTCTTCTCAGATAAAATACCAATTCATCAACGATTCCTGCAACCCTGGAAGGGTTAATCCAATTCTGTATGAGAGTGGATCAACATATGGTTCATCGTCCAAAACCAGCTCCTAACGACGAGCTCTCGACCCCTTATCTTTACTCCCTTTGAACCTCCACCTCCGTCAGAGGCCCCCTCTGGAGCCGGGGGGAACCCATGCAGTTAAGGTGCGCCTCCTTGGACATGGCAGAGAAGGCTCGGTGCTATTACGAGGGCCTTTGTGCCTACTGTGCCTCACCTGAACATCACCGCGATGTTTGCCCGATCCGTCCAGGAAACAGTCAAACCAGGTGAATTAAAGAAGGAAGTCACCTGGTATCACCATCTCTACCTCCACCATACTGACTGTTTCCTGATTTACCATCCAAGGTCACATTCAGCTTAGCCACAAACAGGTCAGTGTCACTGCCTTCGTGGATTCGGGGGCAGCTGGCAACGTTATTGACCAATCCTTTGCTGATCAGCTGGGTGTGAGCTTAGAGGTGTTATCCCAGCTGACAAAAATCACTGACGTCGACAGTCGACCCCTTTATCACAGCCCCATCAGTCATGGCACTGTTCCTTTATCCTTCACCATCGATCAACACCTCGAGAAGATTTCCTCTCTGGTCACTTGCCTGCATTCTCCTCCTGTCATCCTTGAACCCATGACCCTCTCATCTCTTGGTCTCAGTAAAAGATTCTTCAGTGGGGTCTGACCTGTCAGGAGCTTTGTCTCCAAGATCCCAATAATGACGTCAGCTCTATTCCCTCTATCTATTGCGACCTGGGTGAGGTGTTCAGTAAAAATAGGGCCTTCCAACTACCTCCTCACCAGCCTTACGATCTGGGCATCGAACTCCAGCCAGGTACGGTACCTCCCCATGGTCACCTCTACTCTCTATCTAAAGATGAACAGAAGGCCATGGAGGAGTATGTGGGAGAAAGACTGCGCCAGGGAACCATCTGTCTTTGCACTTCTCCTGCCGCCTTGACTATCAGGGCCTCAACAAGATCGCAGTGAAGAACCGTCAACCACTCCCTCATACCAACACTGCCCTGGATGCCCTCTCTGGAGCGTCCATTTTCACTAAACTGGATCTAAGGAGTGCATACAACCTCATTTGCATCAGGGAGGGTGATAAGTGGAAGATGGCCTTCATTACTCCCACCAGTCATTATAAGACACTGGTCATGCCTTTTGGCTTGTGCAGTAGTCCAGCAGTTTTTCAACAGTTCATTAAATGATGTCCTTCGTGACATACTGGGTCGCTGGGTCTTTGCCTACCTAGACAATATGCTGATCTACTCGAAGACTGAAGAAGAACATACCCAGCATGTCAGGGCAGTGTTAAAGAGGTTGCTGGGTTCGTGATTTCACCCCAGGGAGTGGCCATGGATCCCCAGAAACTGGATGCTGTGCGTAATTGGCCTCTACCCAATTCGCTTAAGCAGCTCCAACATTTTCTGGGGTTTGCAAAGTTCTATCGACGTTTCATCTGGGGCTTCAGTTTGGTCGCAGTACCTCTGACTGCCTTTATCAAACCCACCAGGACCTCCTTTCGGCTCACCCTGAAGCCTTCCACGCCTTTCATCACCTCTGCCAGCTCTTCACCTCTGCACCCATCCTTATTTACCCGGACTCTGCCAAGCCATTCATTGTGGGGGCGGACGCCTCTGATGTGTGCGTAGGAGCTCTCTCCCAACAAGGTCCAGACCAGGAATTGCATCCATGCACTTTCTTCTCCAGAAAGTTCAACCCCAATCAGCAGCGATATGGGGTAGGGGACCATGAATTGTTGGCCATCAAGTGGGCTCTAGAGGAATGGCGTCACTGGCTCCTGGGTGGCGGTGACCCGTTCATTGTCTGGACAGACCAAAATCGGATCAGCATCCAGCAGGTGAAACAACTTAACCCTCGACGGGCGTGGTGGGCACTGTTCTTTGAATAGTTTTGTTTTATCTCTTATCTATGAATGCTAAAGCTGATGCCCTCTCCCGTCCAGCATCAGGTAGAGAGCCCCCGGACTGACCCCATGCCTGTTGTCCCTCCTGAAATTGTTGTTTTTCCACTCCGGTGGGAGTTGAAAGATTGAGTCCGCCAGGGGCAGACCTTGGAGCCCCCACCAGCTGAGACACCTCCAAGACGCCTTCTTGTTCCTTTACCCTTTTGCAGGCTCTTCAGTGGGCTCATTCATCCACCATCGCCAGCCACCCAGGCACTCAGAGAATGCTTTCTCTCCTGCAACGAGCCTTTTGTAGCCAGGGATGGCCAAGGATGTCCAGAAATTTGTTCAAGTCTGCACGGTGTGTGCCAGAGCTAAAACTTTAAATCAACCCAGCAGGGGAGACCGCCAGCCCTTACCTGCTCTACGCCACCCTTGGTCACACATCGCATTGGACTTTGTGACTGGACTACCTGAGTCCGATGGCAAGAACACCATACTGACCATCGTGGATAGGTTCTCCAAGGCCGTGCACCTGGTGGCACTCAATGGGCTCCCCACTGCCAAAACCAACACAGAGATTATTTTAGAGCATGTAGTCCATTTGCATGGATTTCCTGGGACATAATCTCAGACAGATCACAGCTAGGTTCTGGAAGGCCTTCTGCCGTCTGATCGAGTCTACCTGCGTTCTCTCTTCTGGGTACCATCCTCAGACTAACCATCAGATGGAACAGACCAACCAACAGCCGGAGCACTTCTTAAGGTGTTTCATGGCAGATCGACAGTGCTCCTGGGCCCGCTACCTCATCTGGGCTGCATTGTCATACAACCTGCTCACCTCCTCCGCCACTGGCCTCAGTCCGTTAGAGGTATACAATGGTTTCCAGCCTCCTATATTCGAGCATCAAGAACCAGAGGTTGATGTACCATCGGCCCAACAGTTGGTCTGAAGGTGCCGGCGGCTCTGGAACCAGGCCTGAGATGCCATCAGAACAGCCAATCACCACTACACCCTGCAACATCGCTGCCGGCACCCACCAGGACGTTTGTTCCATGCTGGTGCCAGGGTTTGGCTCTCTACAAGTCACTGAGTCCAAGAAGCTCTTACTCCGCTTCATTGGACCTTACCAGATAAACCCCGTCACTTTCCGGCTCCAGCTGCCTGCCTCCCTTCGGGTCCACCCTGTGTTCCACTCTTCTCTCCTCAAGCCCTTCACCACATCCCCCTTGGTTCCTGCTGCTCTGGACCCTCCTACACCTCGGATCATAGATGGTGGTTCTGCGTATACCATCCGGCAGATCCTTGACTTGCGACGCTGTGGACGTGGCACTGGGATGTGACTGGGAAGGCTACGGCCTGGAAGAGCAGTCTTGGGTTCCCGGTCAGTTCATCTTGGATCCATCCCTTATGCAAGACTACCGCCGTCGGGTATCCTCCCTGCTGGGTCCGTCTGGTGCCGGTCCTGGAGGGCGGGTACTGTCACATGCACCAAAATGACAAGTTTCAAAACCAAATTATGAATGGTACGAAAGTTATGAAACTTTTCTACCAACAAGGAGTTTTACATTTCACAGAAGTCATAAAGCGGCTTCTCCCTTGAGCCCTGAGGGCCCCAAGGGAGGGGGCTGCCCTTTTTGACTGTCTGGCCCTTGTGATTGGACAAGCCCCTCCATGAGCTGAGCATATAAACAACCGAGTTGCAAAGAGACATTGCTGAGCCTTCGGAAGGGACTGAACTCAAGCCACTCTGCTTCATTCACCTCTGCAAGTGGCAACTTCAACATCCTCGGCTTCAAGACAACGGCTGCAACTTCAGAATGACTGTGAACGACTTCATCTCCTTTGAACTCAAGCTTCAACAACTCCAACGAGATCCAAAGCCTGAAACTCTGCTCCCTCCGAACCAGTGCATAAGTAGCAACCGGACAAGGACAGACAAACACCCACTCATACAAACAAGGTGGCCTGAGGCTGGGTGCTGCCTGCCCTCCCACCATCCTGACACTACCCAGCATCCGCCAACCTCCCCCCGGTGGTTGTCCCACCCGGTGGAATGTGGATGCCCCTACCGCAGACAAGACCCTGCCCGCAGGTAAGCTGCCCCCTGACGCAAGGGTGCAGGCCCCAGCCCCTCGCCCGCACCAGCAGAGCCCAGCCTCCCAACTGGGGCCGGCACCCGCCACCAGGGGCTGCAACCGGCCCCGCCCCTGGCCTGCAGGCAGCCCACCGAGATCCCCCTGCCCTGCCCTGCCAGAACCGACCCACAGCCCCCCTGTAGTGGCAGCCTCGATCCCCCCGGCCCCACAGGACCACAAAGGCCCGCAGCCACCCGAGCCCCCCAGACCCCCAGGGGCACACAAGACGGCAAGTCTCCATACTGACATGATCCATCACCAGACACCTGTAGTGATTAATATTAAGATTGTTTTTGGACTTCCAATTCATGAGAATAGTTTTTTTGGCGATGCACAGGGCAGTGAGGATCATAAGTGCTGAGTTCCTTTCCAGATCAATGTTGCTTAAGTCTCCTAACACACATAGATTCAGTGAAGGAGAAATGTTAATCCCTAAATATAATGTTAAGTCTTCGCATACCCTCTGCCAAATTGTGCAACCCACATGGCATGCACGTAGTCATCTGCTGTGTTATCTGTGCAGTGTGAGTAGATGTTAGAACTTGTGAGACCCATCTTGAACATCCTTTGCCCTGTATAATATGTTCTATGTAGGGTTTTATACTGCACAAGTTGTAGATATGCATATTTGTGCCCATGTATTCTGGTCTAGATTAGTGGACAAATCTATTTCCCATTTTGAGGTTGGAAGTGAAATTGAACTGTCTGTGTTCGAGAGTTTTATATATATTTTTGATAGTCATTTTAGGGTGGAGAGCTTCATAAATTCTTTCACTCTAGTAGGTAATTGCAGGATTATTTCCTTATGTTTAAATTTAGCTTGAATTGAGGATTTAAGTTATATTCTAAAAATTTACCACTATGAACAGTGTACTGTGATATGAGTTCTTGAAATGGAATAAAGTTTCCATCTTAAACAATGTGCCCCAGGTGCCTTATGCCTTTGTCTTTCCATGATGTGAAATTTATAACTCTTTTATTAAGTAGGATGTCAGGATTGTTCCAGATGGGTGTACGGTTGCATAGGGTAAGCGAAGACTTGGTTATTTTAAGAAAGTCCCACCAGGCTGTCAGAGATGTACTGATGTTAATGCTTTTAAAACAATTATGACGTTTAATGCTGGAGCTGATAAAAGGCAAATCTGAGATATCTGTGTTCTCACAGAACATTTGCTCCACATTAAGCCATATTGAATTCTAGATTGGCTGGGGTTAATCCATTTCAGAACATCCTGTAATCTATTGGCGAGGAAGTAATAATAAAAGTTTGGCAGGTCTAAACCTCCACAGTTTTTTGGTTTCTGTAGGGTTTTAAAACTGATTCGTGGTGGTTTGTCTTTCCATAAAAATTTGGAGATGTGTGAGTCTAATGACTTAAAACAGACAGATGAGGGTTTATGGGGGATCATTGAAAATAAGTAGTTAATTTTGGGTAAGACCATCATTTTAATGGTGGCCACACTACCCATAAGTGATATGGGCAGGAACTTCCACCGTGTGAGATCGTTCTCTATTGCAGGAACTTCCACCGTGTGAGATCGTTCTCTATTGTTTTAAGAATTGGAGCGTAGTTTAATTTTGGCAAGTCTGAGAGCCTGGGGGAGATGTTTATACCTAAATATTTGATGTTTCCTGATTGTAATTTGTTAGTGGATGAGTTCTGGAAAACACAGTTAATGGGCAAAACAATGGATTTTGACCAGTTAATTGAATATTCAGAAACTGCTGAGAATTTATCTAATTGAGATTGTCTGGGATAAGGAGGATTGTGAGTTCTGCAGAAAAAGGAGCACATCATCTGCATAGAGACTAATTTTGTGGTGCTCATTTTTAATTTGCATTCCCTTTAATATCCTTGCTCTGTCTGATAATGGCTGTTAATGATTCAAGAAAAATGGCAAAAAGTGATGGGGAAAGTGGGCAGCCTTGCCTGGTACCCCTCTGTAAACTAAAGCTTGGTGAGGTGTGTTCATTAGTCCTGACTGATGCAATAGGAGAGCTGTATAATGTTTTGATCCAGTTGATGAAAGAGGACCCAAGACCAAATTTACTTAGTATTGCAAAAATAAATTTCCAATTTACCCTATCAAATGCCTTTTCTGCATCTAAAGATATGATTGTAGTTTCCAATTTGTTAATAGTAGAGTAGTCTATTAGGTTTATTAACCTGCAAGTGTTAGTGGCTGAGGGTCTGCCCTTGATGAAGCCTGTTTGATCTGGGTGAATTATAAAAGGGGTGATTTTTTCCAGCCTTCTTGCTGTCACGATTCCGGCTGCGGCCGCCCAGAGACTGCTTATTTAAGGGGGTCTCTCCCCAGCTGTGGTGTCGGAGCATTAACGTTATGTTCCTTCCTATGTTATGTTTTGTTCATTCTCCTCCTCATCTCCCCTCTCTCCTCTCTCTACTCGTCACCCTCTTGTCTGGCCCTCGTGCCTTGTTTTCATTTCGTAGTGTCGTGTGTTTGTGTACTGGTGTAAATAAAAGCCTGCATTATGGAGATCCGCGCCTGCGCCTACCTCTCTCCTTCCCAGTCCAGACCGAATCGTGTGACAGAATGCTCCGACCACCACAAGCAAGACGCAGCGGATTTTCTCCGGTCATCGGCAGGCTCGTTTCTCTCCTCCAACACGCCCTGGACCCGGCGATTCCAAAATGGCGGCGCCCATAACAGCGGCGAAACGCTGGCGAGGTCCTCCAGCACCTCCGGTGAGTCGTCACTCCATTGGATTTTCTATATCCGTCAGAGGGAACGCTCTGTAAAGGAGTACATGACGGAGTTTCGCACACTGACGGCTCAGACCCAATATAGTGAGGCGCTGCTCCGGGACAAGTTCTATGAGGGGCTGGCTACACACCTCCAGCTGGAAATGGCTACCCGAGTCGAGCTTCCCGTGACACTGGAGGGTATGATTGAGTACAGTCTCCGGGTGGAACGTTCCCTTAGTCAGTTCAGCACGCTTGTGCAGCCCAGTTTTTCCTCTCAATCCCCTGTTCCCTCGCAGCTCAGTAGTTTCTCCCAGTCCAAAACAGATCAGACCACGACCGCTCACTTCAATAGGGCTTCTTTTAGAAGTCTCTCTCAGCTCATTCCTTCCCGATACCACACACTCCGACAGTCCACCCGTTTTCGACAGTCCACCCGTTTTCGACAGTCCACCCATTTTCAGCAGCCCACCTAGTTTCAGCAGCCCACCTAGTTTCAGCAACCCACCTAATCTCAGTCACTCAAACCAGCCCCGTGTTGTCCCTCAGTCTAATTCTCTCTCTCTCTCCAGCTCTCTTTCCCAGTCCAGCTCTCTTTCCCAGTCCCACTCACTCGACGCCGCTCCAGCCAGCCTCTCGACCCTCGACGCCGCTCCAGCCAGCCTCTCGACCCTCTCTGCGGCCCCAGCCAGCCTCTCGACCCTGGCAGCGCGCCCAGCCAGGGGTCCCAGCGCGCCGCGCCCAGCCGGGGGTCCCAGCGCGCCGCCTCCCGCAGGCGGTCTCTTCACCAGCCGCCCA
>JBBPCX010069044.1:0-11676 GCA_037974365.1 Hydrocynus forskahlii
CACATAGTGTGCACACATATTGATGTGAAGCTTTTCAAAAGCCTTTCCTGGAATGAAAGTCCCACATTAGGCAACCGCTTGATTCTCTCTTTCCTTTGGTCTGTGAGGCAGTGAGTCAATTAGTCAGTCAAACAGTAAATTAGCACAGAGCGGCAGCTCAGTTTCATGGGTGGTCGTGGTTCCGGTGCATCTTCACTAATACCCTCGTTAGGCTGCCTAACTTTTATCATCCACCCTTCCTAATTACTTTCAGATTGTATAATTAGCAGGAGACTCTTAATTAAAACCCAGAATGCCATAATGAAGGACCCCGTGTAGAAACAATCGATTGATTGAGGATGCTTGGAGGTGCAACCCCGAGCCTCTCCAGGCGTAACTCCTTTTAAAGAAAGATAAAGAATGAGTGGGAAAGGGGGAGGGCAGCTAATTACTTTGTCTATCTCTATGCCCACAAATGGACACTATTTTCTGGGTCCAAAAACTCAGCATTTGTTTCCTTTGCTGATAAAAGTGTTTTTGTTGTAACTTTGGATAAATATATTTGGGCTCCACACTGGAGACACTTGTGTACACTCTCAGGAAAACAGCACTGCACTGCGAATGTGCAGCTCTCATAGCCTGGGGCAGTACTGCTACACCCCGAGGCATATTTTCAGCTTAAAATAAAAGTTCATAATATTTCTTAGGGGTCAGACTGTTAGCCGTTAAGAGTATATATATTTTGACCATGCCTTAGGGGTCAGCAGTAGACTCTTTCAATATCAGCTTCCTCTGTCCATAAAACAAAATGGGTGTGAAATGTGCGGGTTTTTTAAAGCATTAGCCACACTAAGCTACGTGTTGAAGGCAGTATTCCAATCAGGGGTGTTACCAGCCCTGTTTCAGTGATCAGACACTGCAGCACCACATTTGGGAGCCCCATCTCAGTTACAGAAACCAAGCGTCCATTCTTTATTTCACAGTTTAGATTTACAGCATTTAGCAGACACTTTTATCCAAAGCGACTTCCATTCCCTAACTACAGGGGGCAGTCTCCCTGGAGCAACTTGGGCTTAAGGGTCTTGCTCAGGAACCCAGTGGTGATGTGCTGAAGGTAGGATTTGAACCCATGTCCACTTGAGGCAACACTTGATCAACAAGGAGGATTTTACTAATGGACTGTAAAAATCGCACCTGAACATCTGCTATATACAGCTACTATATCACTGTTAGTTTGTCACTAACTAATATAGCTAACATTTACAGGCTTATTTAAGCTAACAATTACAGGCTGATTAAATTCAAGCAATTTTCTCTGGGATCAATAAAGTTTTCTGATTCTGATGCTTATGAAGCAAATTAAAATGTTTCTGTAACTGTCAGACTCTCATTGTGAACCCAGTTACATACTTCATATTTACATGTATACGCAGTATTTTACAAGCAGCCAGTCAGAGCCACCCTTACTACTACTGACCTCAAACTGTGGGGAGGCGGAGCTAAATTATGAGCCCAAGTCTGGGATGCGTTTTACTACACTCAATACATTACAAAGCGTTTAAATCTAAAGCTTGGGCTAGAGGAAAATCAGCCCCATCTTAAGACAGTGCTTAGATGACCTGTTGGTGGTGCTGTTTATAGATCCACAACAATCGGCTTTTATTGAGTTGTTAAAAGCAAAGCAATATGGAAGCCAAAGATTAATGTTAATTTTGATGCCATTTGTCTTCTAGAGAGAGAGGGAGAGGGAGGGGCTTCACCCAACAAGCCCATTTAATACAGCTGCCCCTGGTTGGGAAACCTTTGATTATAATAACCAGAAAAAGTCCTACCCTGACCTCTATGCATGCTTCACACTGAGGTTTTTGTATTTTCCTATCCTTCACCCAGCACACGAAGGGCTTGGTAAATAGTGTCGGGCTCGTTGGGCTAAGCCCCTCCCTCTCCCTCTCTTTCTAAAAGACAAATGGCATCAAAATTAAGATTAAATCTATGGCTTCCATATTGCTTTGCTTTTAACAAATCCATAAAAGCTGATTGTGGTTCTAAATATTTATTGATGTGTTGGTTTTTTTTATGAATTTATTTATCTATTTATTTATTTTTGCACATGTAAGCATCTCTGCTGCTAGAATACAGTGCCGGTCAAAATACTGTATTTATCCTCACTGTAGCCATTGTCTGAACGTTGTACTGAACGTTGTCTTGTCTTGTCTTGTCTCGTTCATTTACTTGTATTGTTGCTCTTATGTTCTGTCCTGTTTGCACTTGTGTTCTGTTCTCTGCTGTTCTGTCCTGCACTTGTGTTGCACCATGGTCCTGTAGGAACATCATTTGTACTATGTACTGTGTTTATATGGTGGAAATGACAATAAAATCCTACTTCACTTGACTAGTGGCGTGAGTCATATTAGACATGATAGCTCGAGAAAATATGTTCTTTTAGAACTGGGGAGGAGATGCCCTGCTTTTTGTTTTGGACTCTCATTTGGTTTTACTCAGTTACTCATGAGATTTGCTATAGACCATGATCAGTCACCATTCAGACATCCTCATCAGCACTAATGAGGAAAAGAGAGATGTCTGGTTCCATTCACCACCACTGTGAAGGACTGTGACTTGAGTAAGGAGATGCTGGAACATTGCTGTGAGGATTTGATTTCATTCAGCAATAAGAGCATTAGTGAATACGGATGACGGACAATTAGTTCTGCACTCCAGCTCATCCCTAAGGCATCGAATGGAGCTCAGTCACTCTCCGCAGCTCAGTGCTGGGGGGCTTGATACCTCTTAGCTCTGGCCGTATGACCAAAGGGTCATGTACAGTGGCTCCTGGGCCAGCTCTATTGGTCTGTACTTTTCTGTAGATAGTGTTTCAGCCTTGGCAGCACCATAAAGTACCAAAATGTATTAGTTAGAAGGGTGTTTGCATTCCTCAGTGATAGTAGTGCATGCAAATTAGCTCTGTCATAATTGGCTGCTGGTATTCTTCCTCATTTGTGTGTGTGTGTGTGTGTGTGGTTTTTTTGTTGAGACATTATAAAAATAGTGAATTTGAAACATGCCGCTTTTAAAACTTAGTTTTTGTGAAGGTTCTGTTTAGATGGTTTAGTATGTTTTAAAATGATGTTTATTAATACAGTCGATCCCCAAAATTCACAGTGTTTACGTTCCAAGAGCAAAAAAACACGGATTTGTGATATGGTAAAAAATGGCTATTTTTATAGTGCAAACCCTAAAGTTGCCCACAAATATCCTCGTCACAGGGCAGCAGCCAATCAGCAGCCAATCAGCAGCAAGGAGAAATAAAGAACTCTCTCAGATTGGCTACCTTCAAACCTCCCGCCTCCCGAGTACAGCGGTATTTCACCATCCCAAGATGCATATTTATATACGGTTGCTTTGTGTTCTCTTGACAATATAAAATAATTTGTAGTTATATTTCATTAGGAAATTTAGCTGAATTTACGTTAATAATGATGTTACGAAATTAGTAAATCACATTTTTGCCATGAAAAAAAGCAAAACAAATGTGGATATTTGCGGGGGTTTCCGCAAACAATTATTAGTTCAGTTCTAAGAGAAGAAATCCGCGATCGACTGAGGCCGGGAACTCTGAACCGCGACTTCGCAGGGATTCATTGTACTTGCCATCATATTGGCCCTTTAAATCTTTCATAGCAGTGATTTGTAAAGATGGGTGGAAAATCTTTTTCAGTGTGACCTGAACAAGCCTCAAAAGAGACTTTAAGCAGGTCTTTGCGAGCGCAAGCAGCAGCTTCTGCGCTAATGGCGTGTTCCTGCTTAAGCAGAAACAACAAAAAACAAGCGGTAAGTAGCACGGCGACAAACAGACACTTAATGTGTTGTGTAACGGTGTGTAATTACGGAGAAAAAGACTCAGGCTGTGGTTTGTGGTGCGACTCCAGCCCCGGGCTGCTGCCTTTCCACCAAATTTAATTCAGCCTTTGTACGTCTTGAAAGACAGAAAGCTTGGAGAGGAAAAGAAAAAAGCAAAACCGCACTTGGCAGACGGTGTAGATTTATTCACAGCTTAGAGTGGAGGGTTAAGCCTGAATAAAAAAAAAATTTAAAAAGAGGATGGGATTGATGTGTGTTTGCAGCAGGATGTGTGTGTGGGTGTGTGCATGCATGGTTGTCTAATGGTTGAGGGCAACAGATGCTTGATTGACCGGGATCACACACACGTATGAGCTCATGCACACAAATACACACACACTCCAGCAACATCAAGAGGATATCTTCCATCAAAGTGACTGCTGTGGAACTCTCTTTCTCTGTACACACACTTGCACACACACACACACACACACACACTACAAAGTGTTGCCCATGAGAAGCCTATCAATTATTCAGTGGTGCAAGTCGGCAGTACAATAAAAGCAGACTCTCCAGATTGTGTCGGAGGAAGAGGAGATGCCAAAGGGATCCTCGGTGTCCAGCTGCCCTGTTATTCAGCTCCACACTGCCCTCCGCAGGTCAGCCGCCTAAACAGCGCCCCGTGTGAGGAAAAATGCCATCAAGGTCAAACACCCCAGTCCACGGATATGCTCTGACGTCTCTGCATTGTAGCGCAGTACACTGAGCCTTTGCTGTACAGGAATAAACGTCACAGGCAGGAGATCCGAGGAGCTTATGGTAAGCCCGGAATGGGAACTCAAACGCCGCGGCAGTCTGCGCAGTGGCAGGCTTCGCTTTGTGAACCTCTCCTCGGCGGCACGTTAAAGAGTGTCGGACAGCTTCCTGTTGATTCAAGCCTGCACTGATCACGGAAAATCCCTCGGGTAAACGACGACGCGTCTCTCAGGGGGAGAACGAATGAAGTCACACAACAGAAGGAGAACAAATGAGAGGCTTCAGACTGGTGTGGATCCGCTGTGAAAAGGTTAATCCTCCCAAATCCGTTCGGCGGAGAGTGGCACTCGAAGATCAAAAAACATTCAAAATAAAGGTGAAAAAAGGGGGCTCTGGGTGACACCACAGAGGAACCAGCAGCACTTCAGTTACATAGAACAGCGCCCCCTAACCTTTTTTTTGCGCCACAGACCAGTTTCATGTAAGAAATATTTTCACAGGCCGGTACAGATACAATTAAAAACAAAGAGCGTAAAAATACAAACAAGCTCCCCAGAGTGCTTTTGGGCTAAATTGTTGATGTGCCATATCACGTGTCCGAGACGAGTTTTGTTTTTTTTTTTCAAAATAAAAGATCTTCCAGACTTGATAGTCAATAAAATATTTTTAATTCTGTCTTTTGGGCAGCTGGTGGCCTAGTGGTTAGAGTGTTCACCCTGTGATCAGGAAGTCGTGGGTTTGAATCCCAAGCCTGCTAGTGGCACCACTGAGGTTCCCTTGAGTAAGGTACCGTCCCCACACACTGCTCCCTGGGCGCTGTGTTCCTGGCTGCCCGCTGCTTCACTTGGTGAATGGGTTAAATGGTTAAATGAGTTAAATGCAGAGGAAGAATTTCGTGCTGTTCACACTATGCTGTGGCGTGTTGACAGTATGGTCACTTTCACTTTCTGTGCGGCCCGGTACCAAATGACTCAAGGACCGATACAGGTCCGCGGCCCGGTGGTTGGGGACCTCTGACATAGAACCTCATAAGATCCTTAGTAGGCCTTAACAAACCAATGCTGGGTAATTAACTGCTTAAGTACATTATTAAGCGGTGCCTAGGGTGAGTTAAGCGTTTCCAAAGCACTTCTTGTGTAGTGCACATAACCTCATTATTATGACCTTTTTAATTAGCCCACTGTCATTAATTGACTTGTTACCCATTACTACTACATACCAACAGTGGTGAACGGAACCAGGCGTCTCCAACACAAATAAAGCTGTTTTATACACCCAAGTGAAGCTCTGCATGCCTTTTAAATGTGTTTATATGGAATGCTGATGGTAAAATAGTGACAATTATGAACTAAATCAGTCATCTTTGGGGACTATTTTGCCTCACAATACCCTACATGTATCCCCTCACCATGAATGGGTTTAGTTTTAGGCCCTAAAGCTTCACTAGAACCCAGCGTTTCATACCACCTCCACTCTGGAGGATTTTACCACCTAAAAAAACACTGATTTATGCACAGACTTTGAAAAACTGAGGAGCAGTTAGTGAATGAGGCTATGAAGTTTCAGTCATTTGAAACTAAGTATTCTTTAAGAAGAGCTAAACATGGACTGATCAAGGGCTCGGCCCCGCCCCCTCCATCCTGACCCCCGTGATTCCATCAGAGGCTGTGGTCACACCGCACAGCTAAAGATCTCCTCTAAAGATCTCCTCATCGGTGAAACAAAGTTCACCTCGTTGCTGCTGTGACTCGTTTGACTTTGACTCGTGTCTCTTTTTTTCGTGTCTCAGTGTAAGAGCTTATCACCACACCTGTCATAGTTGCCGTTGTTAATGTAACAATCGCAAAAATGCTCCAGAATGTGTGTATGTTGGTTGGGTGTGTGTGTGTGTTGGTTGTGGGTGTGTGTGTGTGTTGGTTGTGGGTGTGTGTGTGTGTGTGTGTGTGTTGGTTGTGTGTCTGTGTGTTGGTTGTGTGCGCGTGTGTGTGTGTGTGTGTGTTTCTTTGTCCGTCAGTTGGTGCGTCAGCTGTTGGTGAATTTCCATTAACCTGCAGTGTTCTTCAGTTACTGTGTTAGAATCTTCAGATCTCACCGGAGTGACGGACGCTGTAATGGCGTAACCGTGTGACACTATGTGTTGAAGGGCTAAATGATCATTTAAACTTCAAAGAACCCCCAAATACTGCAAAGGTTCTACATCAACTGAACATTTTTTATACAACTGTGCTTTCAAGCCTACTGGGAACCTAAACGTCAATCTTCTGCACAGACCTCATGAACCTCGAGGTTATTCCATCCCTTCACTGACAAAACCAACAAGTGCACTCACTCACAGAGGCCAGGCATGATACTGTAAGAATCTCAAGCTAATTATGGCTTGTGTTTAACTTTCTTCTTGTTTTTCTTTGTGGCACATATCCAGCATCCCCTGTTACCAAAATCCCCCCTTTAATAATTTACATCCACTGTAGCTCAGAGCTCTCTGAACAGTGTCTGGATTTCGTGTGATTATCCCGACTGAGTTGGGAGGGGATTTGCAGGTCCTTCAGTATTTGTTGTTGTGCACCGAAGGAAAGACAGTAGTGGTGGAGCTACAGGCACGTCTAACTGATTCCAGCCTGCAGAGGTGATTTGTAAGTACAGTAAGGAAGCTGAGGAACAGATTTGAAGTCAAATGTTGATAGTTTAACCCCATTACCTTGCTCCCTTTTCCTCCCCCGACAGAATGGGGAACAGACAGATGGAGCGCCTGGCATTACCATTCGTATCCACAGGGCACCATTTGTAACGTGTGCTTATTCCTGACTGTAATTAGCTGGCATGTTCTTACCATGTGCACACACACCTGTTTGTGTTTCTCCGCGGGCTCAGAACGAGTGATCCAGTGTGTCACGGTCAAACCCTCCCTCAGGCGTGAACCGTCCACCTGCACCACCGCGAGCCCGGCCAAATTCTTCTAAATACACTCACCGGGCACTTTATTAGAAGCATTGTTATATTTACAGAGAATTTTCGTAGCAGCAGTTATAACAATGAAATGAAGAAGAAAAAGAATAATTAAAACAATTCAGAACAATTACTCCTATCTGGTGCTTCCACTCACTGGCCACTTTATTGGAAACCCCTGCCTTGTGCTTCCACTCACTGGCCAGTTTATTGGAAACACTTGCCTTGTACATTTACTTGCTGGTCACTTTATGGGAAACAATTGCCGACACAATATAAAAGTGGTGGCTTAAGCATAACAGACACCATAAAGCTCATAGCAGAACAAGCTTTAGCGTGGGGAACTGATGATTCACTGCCCGAGAGACAGCGAGCGCTAAATTTTTAAGGGTTTCTTTCCCCTGGTCACAGATTCTTTCTCTTCACTTATGTGTTTTTTTTTCTTTTTTAGTCAATATTTTCTCTGTGTAGTGTGGGGAAGAGGAGAACGAAGCCCCCCGGCATTGAGCTGTGGAGTCTCTGGAGTGATGGAGCTCCATCCAGAACCTCTGGGATGAGCTGGAGAGAACTAATCGAACATCTGGACCCAGCTGACCTCACAAATGCTCTCGGAGCTGAACACAATTAAATCCTCACAGCAATGTTCCAGCATCAGGACTGGACCTCACTAATGCTCTCGGGGCTGAACGTAATCAAATCCTCACAGCAATGTTCGAACACCACCACCTAACCTCACTAAAGTTCTCTGAATGCAATCAAATCTTCACAGCAATGTTCCAGCATCAGGACTAGACCTCACTAATGCTATCGGGGCTGAACGCAATTAAATTCTCCCAGCAATGTTCTAACATTAGGAGCTGCATTTAAGCTATTTGAGCTACAGGTTGAAGGAAACGTTCACACCTGAAACCAGAGTTCACAAAAACACCCAATAGATAAATAAATAACTCAGTTTTACTGTGTCAGAGGTTGAATTTGATGCTGAGGCGTGGCAGTCTGTACAAGCTGACTCTACTGTTTCACTGGATGGAAGGTGGAAGTTTATTCAAAAAATTCTTTTTAAGGGCACTTTTTGGCAAGATATTTGTGAAGATCTTCTTTTTACAGGGTCTCAAACTCCTTGCAGGGGCAGTGCGAGAGACAGAAATGTCCAAAAATGAATTAAAAGGTCCTGATTAATTTCAAATGTCTCGAGAGATTGGATTGTAAAGACAACAACAGGTCTGGATGGGACCGGATGGATAACTGTCCCATTTACTGATGAATGGTTGCCTGAGCGTCCATCAGTTTGTCCTGCGGGCGATGAGTCCACCTGCACAGCTGTTTAAAATAATGAAGGGTTTAATGTTTACAAGTAACCCGCAGTCGTACAGTGTTCTAGAGTGGCATACTTTCTGTTCTCTCTCTCTCTCTCTCTCTCTCTCTCTGTTGGTAGTCAGTGTGGATCTGGACTAAGGGCTGGTCGAGCGGCTGAAGGAGTGAGTGAGGAGGAAATATCTGCAGTGTTTTGCGGTGTGAACCTGATCCGGGCTTCACGGCGTGTTAAACTTGTTAATTTCATGACCCAGCAGCAGCGTTAAAGCAACGGATTTGTCCAGAATTGCAGTGATTTAGAAACCCAGAGGGAATAAGCAGATACGAGGTGAGGGACATTCTCTGGCGTGTCCAGATGAGGAAACGCACTCAACATTACGTCCAAAACAGGTGTCACAGCACTGACATCGCGCAACGAGCAATAAAACCAGCTCAAACTCTTTACACTGAAAATAAAAAAACTGAATCTCAGCAACTGGAAGAGTGGTTGCAATCTGATTGGCTGGCAAAAAATGGCAAAAAATGCACAAATATTAAAATCTGAGAAAAAAGTAAGATATATTGGCTTGCAACCTTCCATGGGACCTACAGGAAAGGTCCGAGACACAACATGAAAACTGAACTTGGGACATGACAGGAGACTGGAAAGATGACTGGCTAAGGGATTGGACATCAGACAGGACAGAGGGCAGGACAGGGCTCTGGACACAAGACAGGAGGGGGCAGGACAGGAGACTGGACACAAGGCTTGGCTGGCAAAAGAACTGAGACAAGAACAAATGTCAAAATTAACAGCAAACATGACTGGAACAGGACCTGACAGTACATGGGACACTGGGACAGGGACTTATACTCTAACTGAGACAGAGACAGGAATGGGCACATTAAACCGAGGGACCAGACTTAAGATGAATGTGAAACGAGGGACCTGGGGACTTAGCAGCTGTTGAGCTGTTGCCCCAAGAAATGGGACTACTGGCAAAGAGGTACCAGAAGATAGCTCTGCCGGTGATGAAATACCAGGAGACTGGCATGCCATTGGGGAAGATGGGGCTCTGGAGATGGGGCTGCTGGAGATGAGGGACCTGGAGATGAGGGACCAGGAGATGGGGCTGCTGGAGACGAGGGACCTGGAGATGGGGCTGCTGGAGACGAGGGACCAGGAGATGGTTCTGCTGGAGATGAGGGACCAGGAGATGGTTCTGCTGGAGATGAGGGACCAGGAGATGGGGCTGCTGGAGATGAGGGACCAGGAGATGGGGCTGCTAGCCATAAGGAACTAGGAAGTCTCAGTAGACAAGGGACAAGGAGACTGAGAGGCTGGTGATGAGGAACCCGGACACAAATTTGCTGCCAACAGTGTGCTCTTCAGAGCTGCAGGAAGGGCTGGTGAGGTACTCTCAAAATAACGACAAACTCACATGGAACAACAGACACACGTCAAGAGTAAACAGAGGCAGACTCTTCTGTTCAGTGGATAAGTACCGCTGCTTCTTATACACTGTTAGTTGTCTCCATGGTGGCATTCTTTTGTCCTCTCTCGCTGTCTGGTGTCCACCAGGGGAGGACAGGTTCCCATTTTGAGTCTCAGTTCCTCCTGAGGTTTCTTCTCCCTGCTTTCCTCGCCTCCGTCACCCTTGACTCCCTCACTAGAGGCTCGGACTTACATTATATTAAATTGATCTGTAACAACAGTCATAAAAAACAGCTGGTCGCCTTGTGGTTAGGGTGTTCGCCCTATGTTCAGGAAGTCGTGCTTTCAATTCCCAGAACTCCTAAGCTCTGAGGTACGCTCTGTGTTCCTGGCTGCCCACTGCTTCACTTGGTGAAGTTTTCTCGTTTTTATGAGCTGTTAATATTTTTTTTTTTTTGGGGGGGGGGGGGAGTGTGTTGTGTAAAGTGTAAAGTACAGTTCTGCTGAACTGTAAAGCTGAGATTTTGCTTGTATAACCCCTTCCTTACCAGTTAAAGGGAAGTTCTATAAGTATATATTTTATCTGTTTTATTACAAATGTAATCTTTACAATTCCACTGTAAAGGAGGTAGTGTATTGTCAAGCAAACACACTGTTATCGTTAAGGCATGCTTAATTTAAAGCTGAACCTGTATTCCTCAAATTGAATATTCATAAAGTGACCTGAAAATGAGGAGGAAAACTTGTTCATCACCGGAGGCTGAAAATAAATCAAACTAATTAATTCCAATGCAGCGGAGGAGCACGTTCCTCCTGTTCCATTAAACATGTAGAGCAGCGCCGCCAAACACCGGGACGGTTTTCCGATAACACCGCCCCCTTTGAACACTCACAGGCCTCCTCACAGGTGGGTGTGTGTGTGTGTGTGTGTGTGTGTGAGAGAGAGAGAGGCCCTATGCAACATCTAACCCACCACAGACATTCAGTTAGAGGAGCAAAAGAGGAGGAATTCTTAATTCATTCGGTTAAGAAAAGTGACATAAAATCAACAGACATAATAAAACACAATATACAATAAATAATAATAAACACAACACAACAAACATAATCATAACAAACACGATAAACACAATAAATGCCAAAAGCACAATACGCAATAAAAACAGCACTAGATGCAATAAACACCAAACAAAATTCACACAACACAAAAGGCACAATAAATAAAATGATGTCAAAAATATCTACATAAAACAGATTAATAAACAATATCTAAAATTAAATACATATTATTAAAAGTTTTACACAAGGAAAGAAATTCCACTGCTAATGAATAATTTTACAAAAGTCCACTCACTCAGCATTCAGCACCACCAGTATACTGATCACCGCCTGATCATCTGGAATCATCTGCTCCTGGTTCTTCACTG
>JBBPCX010069045.1:0-11676 GCA_037974365.1 Hydrocynus forskahlii
TATAGATGTGTGTATGTTTGTGTGTGTGTATATAAGTACAGTGTATATATAAAGTATAGTGTGTGTGTGTGTGTGTGTATATTCAGTAGTATTTTGTCACCTTGACTCTGAATTTTCAGACTGATTTATCTTTTTTTCAGGTGTTTTTTCTTCAGAGTGAAGACCAGCCCAATAGTCTGAGTGACCCTGCAGACCACAGCCGCCTTACTGAGAACGTGGCGCGGGCTTTCTGTATGGCCCTCTGTCCACACCTCAAATTACTGAAAGAGGATGGCATGGCCAAACTGGGCCTGAGGGTGACACTGGACTCTGATCAGGTGAGGAAGCACAAGTAGAAAGATTCTTCAACCTATAATACATCATCAAGCGGTTTTACAAAGAACTAGACAATATTCAGTTAATTAGACCAGGAATTAACAGCCCGTGGTAGTAGCAGAGGTGGTAGTACTACTACGATTACTACCGCTACTACTACTACTACTACTACTACTACCACCTCTGCTACTAGTACTACTACTACCTCTGCTACTACTACTGCTGCTGCTGCTACCTCTGCTGCTGCTACTACTACTACTACTACTACCACTGCTACTACTACTACTTCTGCTACTATCACTGCTACTATTACTAAATAATAGAAAAAAGATGACTTGGAAAGAGAATTGCACTTGTTCTCTCAAGGAATCATTTAGTTCTTACTGCTTTTTTTTAAATGTAGGTGGGCTACCTGGCGGGCAGTAATGGTCAGCCGCTGCTCCCTCAGTATCTGAGTGACCTGGACAGCGCCCTAATCCCGGTCATCCACAGCGGAGCTTGCCAGCTGAGCGAGGGTCCAGTGGTCATGGAGCTCATCTTCTACATCCTCGAGATCATCTTTTAAGAGCAGGTTATCCGTCCTGTCTCATCTCTCCTGCCCTTCCTTTTCTTCTCTCTCTTTCTCTCTCTATCTCTCATTTGCACTTCAAAGAGCCTGAAAGCTGTGCTGGGAGAAATACACAGAAGCAGCAGCATTCCTCCAGACCACCTATGCACCATCTTCTCCACAGTGCACCTCCATCGGGGCCATGGCTGCAGCCCTTCAGAACGCGGTGCTTTGTTTCCTCTCCACTGTGGAAAACCTGAGGTTGCGCTGGGTCGCAGATTGGAGCAGAAAGAGGGTTTTTTTTTTTTTTTTTTTTTGGTTTCCAAAGACTCGTTGTAGCAAAGCTTACGAAGCGTACACAGGTTACAAGAAGTTTATGACCTGAATGAGAACTTGGGGCTGTGCGATATAGACAAAATGTCAGTATTGCAGTTGAATTGCTATATATTACAATTGTGATATATTAAAATGAATAGATGAATCAATACTGTGACTTGGTTAAAGACTGGTCTGCATTATTCTGACCAGAAAATACTTTTGTGGGATTATATGGACCCACAGCAGCTCATTTAGAGATTGGTAGGGTGCTAAAACAGTAAACATTTAGGACCAGTTTGACAGACCTAGATTCACTATTGGCACTGCAGTTTAGTCCAAGACTAGGCCTAATCTGTGTCTGCCCTAATGGGCTGGTTTCCAGAACATGAATTAAAGAGGAATTCCATTGTTTTCAAAATTTCTAGATATTTCAATGGTTGAGATATAAACAAAGTTAGAGTGGTGGAAATGGTTCATTTTGGGGAAATACTGATTTCTTTACGGTGGTGGTGAATCAAGCTTATGTCTGCAAAATAGTAAACCTATTTTATTTAATACCCAGAACCACCAGTACACCTACGCATGCCTTCTGAGTGTTATATATAATGTTGTTGATGGTAAAATAGTGGGAAATCAGGGAATATATTTTCTTTGGGGACCATCTTGCCTCACGATACCCTACATGTAACCCTATACCATGAATGAATGGACTTTATCAATAATTTCAGTCAAAACCTTCTCCAAACAGTGTCTCAGGCGTCAGGCAGTACATACCTAACCATTCACTGTAACAACTTTGAGCTTTCAGAGGCTCTTTAGATGTCTGGTTCTATTCACCACCACTGTGAACAACAGACTTTATAAGCATCTCTTGAACCGAGCATTTCACTTTAAACTCACTCTGAATAACTTTGTTTACATCTTAACTGTTTAATTTTGTATCCGTTTTGTGGAAGTGGTTAGAAAGGTCAAACTGAGATGTCAGTGGTGTTTCACCTTTGAAAGGTCCTACTTAATGGAGGCTTCATCAAGGTTTGGGAAATTATTAATATGAGAGCGTATTTTACTTAGTGTGATATATCAATCAGTATCGCAAAGACGACTATCATAGCAATTAACAATATATCAGACAGCCCTAATGGAAGCTCTCTTGAGGGGCAGACAGAAGACCCAGAATGAAAGATTGAAACAGATCCAGGGAAAGCGTCCTTTTTTTGTGAGGATTCCTGTAGATTCTAGGGCAGTGCCTGGAGCAGCTGTTCAACAGGAGATGAATGATGAACTCCTCTGAGCTTCAGTCTCACCTCTTAGCTTTACAAACCACCAGATGCTTTATTTCACCAGTATGGAGAACATGGACCTTGTCATTTTTTTTTGTTTGTTTTGCTTTGTTTTTTTTTCCCAAGGCAAAATGCTCCAAAGCTGAAAAAGATGTAGCTTCTTGAGATGCAAACATCAAACAGGACCTGGACTGGGACTGCTTTGCACGTTCTGGAACGAATGTGCCGCATGTACACTTTATTTATGGCGTTACTAATGGAATACTGTTACAGAGCAGTTCAGCCCAACGACTACTTTCCATTGAATTAGATGGACGTTTCAGGAGTCCTTCAGGAGTTCAACCAGAAAACATTATTTGACAATGAATTCTACCTACAAGGCAGATTCTGCTCGTGCAAAAATGGTCAAAGTTGTCAAAGCCACGAAAGAGTCCAGTTATGTTCAAGATTATGAGAAGAGCTCTGCCTCCGTCTGCGATTTCTGTAATCATTTTGGGATAAATCAGTTCACATCCATTCATCTCCTCTCATCAGAGCAGCTCATGTCTGTACGAGCGCCATCCAAAAAGAACACTAATTTCCCTTTCCTAAGAGATTATATGAGATACAGACTTCAAATTTGCAATGCAGTGCACCGGAAATTAAGCCATTGATGAGGAAAACGGAAGAAAATCAGAACACTGCCGTTTTTTTTTTTTTGGTTTTGCGCAAAAACTCCCTTCAAGAAGACAAGGACAAACGAGCCTTGGGTAATCAGACAACTGGGTTTTTTGTTGTGTAGATACAGTAGCCTAGTCTTAGGAGGATAAAGATAAATTTCACTGGCTTTTCATTGTGTTTGAAGACCTTCAAGGTGACCCGACGGATTCTCTGCAATTTGCAATTGCAGCTGTTACCCCAGACTTCACCTCCTGACCTGCAAAGGTGAAAAATGTTCATCCAGCTCACACTGCAACCAGATTCACTACAGCATGGAATTTGTTTTCCTTTAGGATTCATTTCTCGCTAGCATTGGAGACAAAGGCTCATTGACAACTGTAAGTTGTTCTAGGGTTGCACAATATGGACAGCAGCTATATTGCTATATATTAAAAACACAATGGTAAATCAGTAATGTGAGATGGTTAAATATCAGCTACTCAGCTGGAGCTGTGATAACTGTACAAACCTGTTATAACTGAAGAAAGGCATTTTTTGCTTATCACACTTTTTCCATATCAGGTTAGTGAAAACCTATTCACAATAACGATTAACAATCAATAATCTGTGCAAATATATTGTGCAGCCCTGGTTAGCTCAGCGTCCAAAAGGGATTTTCACAGTGGACTGTCTCTTTTAAAAACAGGAAAAATGTGATTTTAAAGGGCCAATATCATGGAAAACCATATTGTTTTTGGTTTGATATATTTAAACGGTAAATTTTTAACATTCACTTTTTAAAATGTGTACTGTTCATTCAGTCCCCAGGCCATGTAGTTAATGTATAAGCAAACTAAACTGCAAAAACAGCCCATTTTGAATTTAGTGCTCTTATGATGTCATAAACAACGTATTTGCACATATCTGCCTATTCAGCCCACAGCAGTTTTGCCCCGCCCATTCTTTTATCCTGACTACTTTTTTTTTTTTTTTTAAATAAGGGATGTAACAACACAAGGCAGCCAATTAGAAATGAGCTCATTTACATATTTCAGGCACAGAAACAGAAATAGACTGTCCAACTCTAAGGGATGAAAAGAGTCTGGAAAATAGTCTTGCAAAAAAAGTGACTGCTTTTTGTGCAAAAACCCACAAACATACGTCAAGGGAAACACAAAATAAAATTAATTTAGGATATGGACCCTTTAAAATTGGTTTACTATGTTATAAAAGGAGAAAAATGGTCAGAAAAGTCAATTTTACAGATTCCAAAGGTCAAGTGAGGACAGTCACGTCTGCAAAAATAAAAAAAATGGGCCACAGTGGCTTTATGGAAATAGTGTTTGCACAATTTAACCTAAACCTACTTTGAATAAATCGGTGATCGTGGAAATAAACCAAAAGTTTTACTTGGACACTGACAATCATATTGTGGTCAGACTCTCAGTATGAGCTAGAGTACCTGAGGATAATAGACTTATGTTCTTTCCTAGCAACTGTTGCTAGGTTGGACAAGCTTTACAGAACTCGTTGAGGAACTGTAGCACACCTTTAGTCTCTGTGTGACGTTTGAGTTGAAATGTTCTGTTTCTGAACTAGGCTGGCTTACTATTCATACACACATAAAATATAATGTTTTGTGCTACAGTAAACTTAACATTTTAAACCAGAAACTCAACATAATGCAGCACATAAACATGAAATCACTGAGTGTTCTGGCATGAAATGTTACTTTACATGAACATTTGCGTGCTACAGTAAGCCTTTTAAACCAGAAACTCAATGCATCAACTCTACATGAAATCATTGTGTTCTGGTATAAAATGATACTTTAAATGTAGGACAGACATTATAATTTTTTTTTTTTGATAGAAAGTGAGTTGTGTGCTACAGTAAGCCTGCCATTTTAAGCCGAAACTCCACAATACAGCTACTCTACATTAAATCATTGAGTGTTCTGGTATAAAATGTTACTTTAAATGTAGGACATTATAAATGTTTTTTTGTTTTTTTTGACAGAAACTGAGTTGTGTGCTACAGTAAGCCTGCCATTTTAAGCCGAAAACTCAACGTTATGCAGCGTTTCTACACTAAGATCACTGAGTGTTCTGTAAAGTGTGTTTTCTGCCAATATAACAAATGCAAACTTAGAAACGACCTGTTTTGCTGTAAAGCTGCCGGATTATGTGAATGGTAGCCCCAGACCTCTGGCCCTGCTGTAGCAACAGAACACTAGGGATGCATATGATCACTTATAAGTGCTGATACTAACGCTGACACTAAAGAGACTACAGAGGAAATCTACCCTACAGGATCCAAGGCGTTAATGGAGGAGGCATTCTGACGCAGCTCAGCACTTGTGTTTCCATTCAGCTTTTCTTTTGCCATTATTTCAGGTGTGTCATTGATCATTTGTAGCATCCTTTTCTTTCTTTTTCTTGTTTTTTTGTTGCATTGGACACAGCAGGTATGCATGCATGACGAGAAACAGGAGGTCAGAATGGTCAATGTTTTCACAAGAATTGATAAGGGGACGGTTAAAACGAAAACGAGAATCTTTATCAGGGTGGGCTGGATCTGACGAATTGCTGTTACTGACCTGGGTCGAAAGTTTCAAATGTTAAAAAAAAAATGTACAAGAAGCCAAAAAAAAAAAAAAAAAAAGCAACATGTACATGTTTTCTTTGTCAATAAAAGCAAACTTTATCAAAATCTGTAGAATATGTAAAATAAAAACTTCTTTAAAAAAAAGACTACAAAACCAAGTGAATGCATGTTTTGGTATTTGAGTATGTACTCGCCAAAAGTGAGTATTTTACAAGCTAAACCGTGATGACAGCCATTTCTTTATGCTCATTTTTTTAATCTAAAATGAAAATATTTTGATTAAAAAAATGGGGAAAATCTGCAAACATGGACTTTTTAAAATGTCTTTTAATGATAAAGTTTTCACAAACCTTTCTGCAACGGTCAGAAAATGCTCAAGCCTACTCAAGTCAAAAAAACTTCTACATGGTACAATTTCACTTAAGTCTGGAAATCTGCCCTGGCGTATTCATCAAGCATTTACCTCCAGGCTTCTTAAATTGATGAAGAAATATTCCGGTGTTTTTAGAGTCGGCATCATTTGCTTGATAACCATCTCCCATACTTAAAAAAGAACAGAAAATCTGTTCAAACAGTTACTTTAGAACACAATGGGCAGCTGCTTCAGCACTGGCTCACTGTCTTCTAGGGGTGTAATGATGTACTGTGATACTGCAACGCAAAAAATGTGACAGTATGCATTGCGGAGAATTACGGTATTTGATAGAAATGCATTATTAATAGTGCTAAACCAGCATCAACCCAGTCCACCTTCCAGGCTGAATCTCGTTAATAAATGTCATATGCCTTCGTTCAAATCCCAGTTAAAATATTGAGAATATTGAATTCAGTTTTTACTAAATATGAACTGTGAATATTGAACCAGATCATGAGTTGACTGTATCGTTACACCCCTTTTATAAATGTGCTGGAGCAACTGCCCATTGGCTTCCATTATGAATACATTTTCCTGTTTTTTCTAAGCAAAAAGGACATTTTAATGAGTGACGATACGCTGTATGCTGCAGACAAGGCTGACAACAGTTTCATGCTGGAATATTCCTTTAATATACCTTTGAAATGGAAGAACCGTAGTGTAGTGAAATGAGCTGGATCCCTGATAAAATATGGATCTAATTAAAACTCCCAGAAGAAATTCCAGTTTTAACATACATTTACCATTAAAGCATCAAGAATATGTTTAATCCCAATAAATTCAGAGTAATCTTAAGAAACTGCACATCCAACTGCTGGTCCCTATGAGGGGGAAAAAAAAAAAGACATTCTACAGTATGTGGCCTGAGGGTGAGTGCATGAGTGTGAGTGTGTGTGTGTGTGTTTTTGTATGTACCAGGTGTAAAATGACAAAGAAAAAAGCGCTTTTAAATAAGTACATTTCTATGGCAACCACTTGACTTGGCAATATGAGGAATCTGTCGTTTGTTTCTTCTATAAAAAAAAAGGACAATTATTGTACAGCATTGTCCAATTAGCACAATAGAACATGTAAACATGAATAAGCATTAAAGGAGTAGATGTTTTTTCAGCCTTAACTTGACCTGCCACATCTTGTCACATGTGGTTGATTATCACAGGCAATAATTTCAGGGTTCTCCTCAATTCAGAGACCACAGAGCTCACCAATATAGAAGCCACTTCTATTTAAGTCAATGGCAAGTTGCAATATATACAAATGTGGAGATGCTGAAGCACATAGCCATTAACTTCTATGGTTGGTGAGTCCTGGGTCAAAAGGTTTTCCGTTTTTTTTTTTTTAAGTAAAGGGGAGTTATTACGTGTGATAATCAACAAATGAATGCAGCAGACAGAGGTTAGATTAAAAAAAAGGCTGGAATATTCCTTTGAGAGCTATCCACAAGCCCAAGACGAGCTTTTTTCTTTTTCTTTTTAAGTGCAAGTACTGTGTAATGTGAAATGTGTACTCTGTTTGAATCCCATGCATGCTGGGATGCGACTATTTTGGGTTTTGTGTGGCGATTTCTCTCCTAAGTACCTCTTCCAGTCAAAGTGACAGCTTTCAACTAACCTTCCAGTCTTCGGAAACGCTGTAAAATCTCTGGCTACTTCAGTCTGCGGTTGGTTATGGCTTTAAACGGTGCGAACGGAACAATCTGATGAGCCATTCTCAGGGCAGGGTGAGCTTTAGGATAACCCGTGTCTATCCGTGCAGTGAATTTTGCTTATAAAACGTTTTGGGATTCGATGCAAACCCTTTTTTTTTTTCTTCTTGTTTTTTGCATAGATAAATCAATTCTACATAATTAGAACATGGCAGCAATATGTGCTTTAACATAAGAACAGTTTTAGTAGTTGTACTACAGCAACAGTGATCACTTTGGTATTAGTGCATAGGTGCATCCCAGAGCAGCAAAACAAAACAAAAAAAAGATATATATTAGTCTTCACTAGCCTACTTACTTTGAAAGCTGGTTCAAGTCATTTTAAATAAGGAGAACTTACTTTGAGTGAAATTTAAACCAAGATGGACATGTGCTGTATGATACATCCCCCCCCAATCCCACTGCTTAAACCTTCATGAACCAACAGAGGCCTCCAGGCTCGGTTCTCCTGATAGGAGTCTCTGTCCGAGGGAACCTGTGAACCAACCTCCATCCTTCGTGCAAGGATAAGAGATTTCTCCCAACAATCTATTCGTAACCTAGAGAATAGCAGCACGCCAGAGCGCTCGTAACGTCCAGTCAGGTCAGACTGGAGATGGCCAGGCTGATGACCTCATTCCCTGGAGAGAGAAAGGATGAAAGAAATCATCTTGACAGCGACATTACTATAAGAAAGAATGGACGATTAGAAATAGTGGAACAAGTGCTTACTTTCTGCTTTCCACAGTGAAAGGGGTGGTTAAAGAATGGCCTGGGACAAGAGGACAACACACAACCTTTAGCACTTGAGGGAAACTGTATTTATAGAAATGTGAACGATATTGTGTCCGTTTTGAGGTGCATCTATAGTTAACATGGGATCTTGTAGGCACATGCAACTTAGAAACTCTAAGGACAAAAGTTTTGGGACACATCTCTGTTGAATTCAGGTGTTTCAGTCATACCAATTGCCACAGTTGTGTAAAATCAAGAATATCAAGACAACGTCATGCTTCCAACTCTGTGGACCCAGTTCGGGGAAGAACCTTTTCTATTCCAGCATGGCTGTGTCCCAGTGCACAAAGCGAGCTCCATAAAGACGTGGCTGGAGGAGTTCAGTGTGGAAGAACTGGACTGGCCACACAGAGTCCTGACCTCAACCCCATCCAGCACCTTTGGGATGAACTGGAACGGAGATTGAGAGCCAGACCTTCTCGTCCGACATCAGTGTCTGACCTCATAAATGCTCTACAGAATGAATGGACACAAATTCCCACAGAAAAGCCTACCAAGAAGAGTGGAAGCTGTAAAGAGGGACCAACTCCGTATTAAAGTCTATGGATTTGAATTCAATGTCATTAAAGTCCCTGTTAGTGTAACGGTTAGTTGTCCCAATACTTTTGTCCATATAGTGTCATGGGAAAGAACTGAGCAATAGAATGGGAGGCTGTGAAGGAACCACAAATTAGCCTGAGACCACCAGGCTTTTACCTGAACTCACTCATTCCACTGAGAGTTCAGAATGTTTAATAGTGTATAAAAGTCTGTTTTGTTGTCTACAACATCCATCTCTGAAAATGGACCATGTCTCGAAGCACTAGGTGTTAAAAACATGAGACTAAATGAATGAGCTGGCAGATGTTTTTTTGCATGCCTAATATAGAACTATGAATGAACTGCTTGTATTAACTGATTAATAGTACTTATTAGTAATACTCTAGAGCAGAGGTCCCTGACCACTGGGCCGAGGACCGGTCTTGGTCCATGAGTCATTTGGTACCGAGCCACACAGAAAGACAGAATAAAAATATTTTACTGATTATTAGAGTCTGGAAGATCTTTTATTTTGAAAAAAGTTCATCTCGGTCATGTGATCCGGTACATCAAAATTTTAGCCCACAAGCTACAAAAATGAGTAAAAAACAAACACTTTGTTTTTAGTTGCATTTGTACCGATCCATGAAAATATTGTTTTCATGAAACTGGTCCATGGAGCAGGTTGGGGCTGCTGATCTAGGGCAATGGTTCTCAACCTTTTCAACATTAAGGCCCACCTATCTATCACATCATGTTGCCAAGGCCCACTTGGCCACATTAGATGATATTAAAGAACAAACTGCAGACCAATGATTTTAGATTTGCGGCCCTGTGGTTGAGAAACCCGGCTCTAGGGCACTAGGGCCCTAACAAACATTTTAAGATACTGACCTGTGATTGGTCCAGTACTAGCCAGCGCTCTGTGACTGTCTGGTGGTCCTGCCCACTCAGCGGCTCTCTGAGACGAACTTTCACCTCCAAACGACCACCAGTGGCCTTCCGGCCGTCCATCACCTGAACACACAGACACACTCACTGCTGACACCTGAGTGGCAGTTTTCTCTCCATCATTAAAAACACCATTAATACCCACATTCTACCAAGTTTTCATCACAACAGTTGCACCCATGTGAAAACAACACATAAACACACACTTAGTATTGGTTAGTATTTATCTCCAGCATTCCTCTCACACACAGGGCTTAAGATATACTTCACAGTTGGGATTATTAAAGTAAATTAAAATGAAAATACTAAAAATGGAAATTAGGCCCAAAATGAATGAAGAAAAACTAATCACACATTAAAATATGAAAAATTTGAGTATGATTTCCTTAAAATTGGATTTTTTTTAACTTCGGTTTAAAAAAGAAACCTTATTTAAAATGAATAAACTGAGTAATCACAGGAGAAACATCAAAATATTTAAAGAAAATATGTACTAGAATTGTACATATTTTAGCCATGATGCACATTCACCTCCACTATCTCGCGCACTTCGCTCTCCGCCTCCAGCTTCTCCAGTTTGACGAGGGCTGTTCCTATGGGCTTATCACTCCTCAGGAAGCCACTGAGACACACAAGACAAAAGGTTTTCTGTCAGCTTCACACACACACACAAACCTCACAACCACACAAAGTGAAATGCTGAAACGTAAAAAAAAAAAAAGTAATGTACAACACCTCCACCAATCCCAGATGTAGTCGATCAGCCAGTGAATGTTTAGTGTTCGATGTTTGTTTCTTTATTTGCTACAAAGCTATTGCCTATATGGTTTATGACGCTATATGACTGTATTATGTACCGCAGCATCAGTGCTGTAGTATATGCTAACGGTAAACAGTGTGTCATACAGGAACACACACCACATATGCAAGTCTAGTTTAACAACTCAACACAAAGAATTTGTTTAATATGGCCAGAGACATGAGCTAAGCTCAGTTTTCAGATTGACAGTGTTCAGTAACACTACAGTGGCCATTTAAGTGATTGGGGTCTTTATACAGACGCTCAGATGAAGCTAATGACTTTAAAAGGTAGTGACTCACCCTTTATGGAAGACTTCCAGTTTAAGGCCTTTGGACTGCACCACCCTCCTGAAGCCGCGATGGTTACGGTTTATGGTCAAAGTGAAGCTCTGGTTGTACTCTGCAAGTGGGAGAAAAGTGCTGTCAGACGGTCTATGGGGTTAGATTAACTTAATGAACTACTAGAACTAAATCATGAAATTCCAACTCTAATAAACTGGTATATACAGCAGTGGAAAAAAATAAGAGACCGCATGATTTTGTTTCTGGTTATTGCTTTTGTTTTATACACTACTGACCATACCTGATTCAAAATAAAAATATTTGGAGAAAACATGAAAATAATACATATTAAATAATTTATTATATCTTGGAAATGTTAAACTACACAAAGCTCTTACATTATTTTACAACTGCAGCAATTAAAACAGTCATGTTAAGCACAAAGTGTGTGTGTGTGTGTGTGTGTGTGTGTGTGTGTGTGTGTGTGTTTCATCCATCAGAAACTGAATCAGGAGTGAAGCTG
>JBBPCX010069046.1:0-11673 GCA_037974365.1 Hydrocynus forskahlii
CTTTGCCAGACCCGGGGAGGCCTCAACCCACCAGGTAACTCAAATAAAGAAAGAAAATAATTAATACAAATAAGTGATAACTATGTTGACTAAATGTGCGTGCTTCATTCAGTAAACATAACTGTGACTAATAAAATACCTTAAATTAAACTGTGTGTGTTTTAATTTAAAATGTTTGTAACTAAACAACATGTGCTAGGCCCTTTGTGAGGGTAGTGTATACTTTCCTGTGTGGCTGTAGAGTCGGCCATCACAATAAGATTTAAGCTCATATTTGCGCTAAAGAACCGTTAAAACAACATGCAAAATGAAAACGTCCTTCCTAAATGTCTGCTTCAAGCTTTAAATGTCCATGCACAGCTGCTATAGCTATTGACTGCTAACTTGGTACTGACATAAGACTTTGAATCTCATAAGGGTGCTGATAGAAATATTCATTATTGCAGTGATGAAAATCATATTAATACAGGCTTCTCATAAGTCAACTGTCAGTGTAAAAGTTAAACAATTCATTTTTATGGGTAGATATAAAGTATTTACAGGAACTTCCAGCTTGTTTCAGTCAATCAGGTTTTACTTTGCAAACTTGGCAATTTTACCAGCTTCCACGCTTCTGAGAAGGCTTTAAATGAGACTGTGAGAATTTGTCACTTTTAGTGTCCATTTAGTGAAAGAAGAAGGCCTGGCTCATAACTGACATTCCAATTCATCCCTAAGGTGCTCAGTGGGTTTGAGGTCAGGGCTCTGTGCAGATAAGTTTAGTCCCTCCACACCAACCTCATCAACCATGTCTTCATGTTCCTCACTTTGTGCACAGGGGCACAGTCATGCTGGAACAGGGAATAATCCTCACCAAACTTTTGTCGCAAAGTTGAAACATTACCCTTCACTGGAACTATTACTCAAATGCAGAAAAACAGTCTCAGCCCATTATCCGTCCTCCACCAAACTGTTAGCAATATTCATTCTGTTAGGTAGTGTCTATCCTGGCATCTGCCTAATCCAAGTTCACCAATCAGACTGTTATGCTTACTTGGCCATGGAAGCCCATTTCATGAAGTTCCTCATATACAGTTGTTTTTCTGACATTTTTTTTCTAGAGGCAGCTTGAAACAACAGCTTGATGCAACAGAGGACACCCACTACAGTGCTTAGCACACTATGTGATTTTCGTCATTGTTGCTCCTAGATACCTGTTTCACCAGACTAGCCCTTACAGTGGCAGGGATAATCTAGCAAAGCAGAAATTTCTCGAACTGATCTGTGGCAAGGGTGGCATCCTATGACCGAGCTCTTTAGTATGACCCATTTTGCTGTTTGTGTGTGTGCTTGATTTTAGACACCAATGGTTGTGGCTTAAACACAAGAACTCAATAATTAGGAGGAGCGTCCATGTAAAGATGACCATATAATGTATCCCACACATTAAGGAGTGACACAGGGAGCACAATATATTTGACTGGCCATAATATAATGATGGTACTTACAGAAAATCAGATTTCATTACTTTTAAAATGTGACTTAATAAATAGTCTTTCCCCATTTAATTTGGGTAGCTGTATGATCTAGCCCTACCTGTGGCTATGGTCCTGATCTTGTAGCACTGAGACTTCTCTTCCCTCGAACTGTGGCCATTATTCCTCCTCCACCAAACATTACAGGTGGCACTCAGTATTCAGCCAGGTAATGTTCTCCAGGCAGATTCACCCACCAGACTGAGAGATGGTGACGTGTGATTCATCAGTCCAGCAAAGGTGTGTCATCTGCCCCTGAATCCAATGCTGATGTGTTTTATACTACTGCATCTGACAATGAGGTGACCTTAGGTTTGTATGCCACCTGCTTAGACACTGTGCCATGCATTTTTGGGGCCCTGAAGATACTGTTCACATTAGAAATAGAAAACACCCCCAATTTAGGTTTAATACTCATTGACCGAAACTTATTTTTCTTTATTTTTTAAAAATAGTTTTAATAGCAATGATAATTACTTTCATTTTGGTTCAGATTTTAATCAAATGACCTTTTTAAGTTGTCTGAAACTCAGTTTTTCAATTTTGATTTCTGTCATTTTTACGCTTACAATAATAACCCTGTGCAGGACAGACCTCTTCTACATGTCAAACCACTTTAATGTACCCTCATCAAATACATCTTATTCATTTTGGAATTTTCATTGATAGTGTCTGCTGTGCTCGATATTAAGAATTCTTCTGAATCATTGCACAATAGTAGTCTATGACTCCGGGATGTATTGCACTTTAAATAAAAATGTAGAGTCCTATCAGACAGAAAAAAAATCTACCTCTGTTAGAATAATTCACTGTAAATGTGTCTGCTTTGTGGAAGATTTTGTTCCAGCGCCTGGAAAGATCCTTGCTAATTTGTTCTCTCAAGTGTACACATCACATTCTCTTCTTCCCCCTGACAGCCCTTATATCCAGGTGCACTCGTTGACTCAGGTAGCAATGATTACAGAAGCCAAATAAACAGACTTTGTGTCAACTTGTAAAGTTTGGATCCAGGTGCAACTGGAGCTTCAGGGTCTACGTGCAGCTCCTGGAGTGCAGATACAGACATAAACAGTGGTGGAAAAAAGTACTGAAGCCCTTTGGCAAAGTAAAAACAGAGCTACTGTGATAGACGTCTACTTGATAGTCCAAATGATGGTCCAAAATCTCCTCAAAATGTAAATCTCATTTATGCTTTCATGGATCAAAATGAATAACAATGTATCTAAAATGCTTTTACTTTGACAAATGTCACATTTAAAATTACCTCAACATGCACATAATTCATGATACAGCGACTACTGCACTAACTACTGATATACAGGCATTTGGAAGAGAATTAGGCCTCATATACAACAAAAGAAGCACTACAACAGAATGTGCAATTTATTTTTTTTTATAAAAGGCTATTATGAAAGGAAAAGAGTAGATTGATTAAACTGCCTAAACAGTTTTTTGCAATTAGATAAAAAATAGACAAAGAACATTACTAACTTTTTTATTGTATACTGTCATGGTACAAATGCTGTCACTGGAGTGGTATCCTAAAGGGTATGTCTTCTGTACCTTTAGTCAGATAACATTAATTAAATTAGGTAAACATTAAATTCACGTTAATTTATACAGTCTGTAGAAACGCTCCATACTGTGCTGTCCTTACACTGCTGACCTTTTTTCATGATTTTTCCTTCACCTTAATCCTTAAAATATTTTTCCAGAAAGTAGTTCTGGCCTGACAAGTAAATGCAATATAAGGTTGAAATTGGAAAACAGTCTGAAAGAACCTAAAAAGCCAGATTTGCACATGTTGTATATCCCAGGCTTTACTTCTTTTTCTACCTGTTCACACTGGTATGAACCAATAGGTGAAGTGCTGTTCCCATCTTTAACCCCCTCTAGGATGGATGCGGTTTTGAGAATGCAAAAGAAAAGTTTATATTGGAAATATTTGTCCTCAACTTTTTATTGTCCCACTTTTTAAGGACGCTCACGTCTTGAATCTTAAACTGCATATCCTGCTGACTTGTAGGGCTGAAGTCACAGACTTGACAGTCAAACCCATCTGCAGAACCAATCAAAACATTTATTTCAGCTAGAGGGCTGGCCATTTCTCCAAAAGTGAAACCTTCTTGAGTTCAGTTAAAGGACAACTGTAGGTCACCAACCTGGTAAAAGAGGCCTTTCCTGCAATATGTGAACTCTTGGTCACACCACAATATGTGAGATTCGCTAAATGTAAGTTTTGATGTGTTTTACTGTTGCCAGAGTACTGAGCCTGGCACATTCTTCTCCCCATTTGCCCTCTCATTTTGGTTTCTCCCGGTCACTTACCCACACTAAGATTATCTACACCAGTTCTGCATTTCTGTCTCTCACTACTTTCTCTCTCTCATGCCCAGCCTGAACCGTAATCTATCGTCCGTTCTCCATCATACGCACTGGCTAGTGTGGCGTGTTGTTTCTTCTTAAACAGAATTGATTGAAGTAGTGCATCTGGCAGTCCCTCCTCTGCATCGACCAGGGAGGGCTAAGAGGCTGAACCTAGTGTTTCCCAGACCTGCCTTCCCCACACCACAGTGGACTTCAAGGAGTCTTCTGAAACTGTTTCTGTTTTGCTGTTTTGTGAAGCTACACTGTGATCAGTATTTCCTTTGTTTGCAGTTCCCGCCAAGAATAAAATCTCACAAGTACCTCCTGTAAGTGTATCATGTACCTGGGCTAATCTGAATATGACAGCTCACTGAGCATTAGAAAATGCATTTCTGCAGGAGCTTTAAGCTAAGCTTCAAGGCGAATGTGTGGGCACTCCACAGTTACGCTTATTTTTATTGAAAAAAAGTCAGCCCTATGTTCCACCTATCCGCTTGTTTTAAAAAGGCTGCTATACTTACTCTGGCTCCTTAGCTACCTCCGTTTTCAGCCATAATCAAACAGTTTGCATATGTTGAAATCCTTTTGTAATTATATTTACAAAGAATGATTCTTTGTCAAGATGATTTCAATAGATTTCTCTGATTTATACATACATATAAACAATCAACGCCACATTAAGTAGTTGGAATTCTTTCACTGAAACACTGAACTGAACTGAAAAGAGAACACCGAAGCCTAAATCACTAGACAGATTATACATTTTTTTTCATTATTCCGTGTGGCTACACTTTCCTATATTACATATTACATTTGTGTACTTTGTTTCTTTGTTTTTCCATGGATATCTACAAGAATATTTTTCTCCATGTTTCTTGCAAACATTTCCAGAGTTTCATCTTAAAAGTCCGTTAGATGTTCAGCTTCTCATAATCCAAGAAATCTCAATTACATTTCATTTTCTAAGCAAGAGCTGCTTAACGGGAATCTTCTTTCCTTTCAGACACAAGTGCTAAGTCTTCTCAAAATGGAACACCAGTGGGATTTCTACAATCTGAAGCGAGTATAACTTGATTTTTTCTTATCTCTTAAAAAAACCTTTGGGTATTATTTCTCTGATTGGAACAATTTTGGGGGTCTGTCAGGTTTTGCACAGTTAGTAGACTCCTTTTATCACTTTTAGTCATTTTTTTAACCCCATTCCAGAAAGCAGAATTGTCGAGATCCAGTTACATTTAATGTATTTTTTACTTTCTCCTCTATTCTACTGTCTTCTGTCAAATCTCCTCAGAAATATCTTCTTTTAGGGCTCCTGAGTGGTGCAACTATCTAAGAATTAGCACCTGTGTCTGGCAGTTCTTGAAAGCTTTGCTTTCTCTGGGTTGGTAAGATGGCCCTCTGTCTCCCCCCCATCACTCACTGTGATGCTACTCAGCATGGGTGCCTGCTGAGTGACGTAACAGAACTGACATATTTGCCACAGGTGCAAGCTTTCACCCTCCCAGTGTCAGCAGTAGCTTGTGAGAGCCCCAACTCATGGTGGATCTGGGGAGAAAACTGGCACAAAATCCTCCTAGCTATTTATATGCACATGAGGAATGTGCAAGGCAGCTAAGGTATGTTTGAAGAGTGGACTACGAAAATATTATCAAGCTGAAGTGGCACAAATCAGATTTTTGTTTCCGTAATATAACTGGTCTTTCCTAACCAAATCTGGTCTTGGATTGGATATGTGTCTGATTTTGTGGCCTTAATGAAAATGGTCAAAAATGAAATCCATATGGTTCTTTTCTATAGCACACGTATGGTCGCAGAGTACTGGTTGTGGCTAACTTGCGGAAAATACAGCAGAAGACGTTAATCCGGCCTTTCACCTTCTGACCAAATCATGAGAGCTGTTCACAGTTAATGATGTTATAGTTTGTGCTACTGGTTATTTTATTTGTTGCTGCCATTAATAATCTTGTGAGTCACTCCTGACTAAGATGCACATGTGGCTCGATTTAGAGAACAGCTTTATATCTGAGCAAGAAACTGTAAGGTGCACAAAAGTAAAGCGCTGGACAAATTGAATATGGACAAATTTGCCCTTATGCTTAGTACTGGAGACCTATGTGTAGTCATCTGTTCAATACATTTTCCTGCTTGTTTTTCTCCCACATAAAAATGAACAACTTTGCTCTTTATGACCATTTTGACTGCTAAAATAATAATCAATGAGAATCTGGCTTTTATCTGTGCTCGGTATATTTTTTCAAGATGGATTTTGGGATGATTATCCTGGAACCACCCTCCATACAGCATTTTTATGAATTATGGATTTGTAAACAGTATCAGATTGCCAACACTAACACTATCCCATGAATAAATCAAACAAAGAGTAAAGTGTTCCATTGAATTGTCTTGAAATGTGATTCAGATTGGTACAGAATTATCACATGAACAAAATATATCACCACTCTTACTGCCAAAAGTAAGTCAGTGTAACAAATAGCCCTTCTAATGAGTGTGTTCAGCTATTTTAGGGTGCGCCCATCATGCTGGATTCATCTGAAACCTCTTCACGAGTAATAAAAGGCATAAAGAGATAAAGGACTGCTACAGCAGGCTGTGAGGCAGGAGAGAAGACTATGCTAATGTTAGAACCCATCAGAACCGACTCCAAATGACTTAATCCGGTTCACCTGAATTGTGACCACATGGCTCTGATCCATGGACATAAATAATCCCTGTTTCTGTATTCTCCCTTGTGAAGTGTGGCCAGTGGCCTACCTTACATGCCCTACATACCGAGCGTTTCTATATGTTTTTCTGGTTTGAGTCTCCTGCTTGTTTTTTCTCGACCCTAGATACTGCCTTTTCTGTTTGCTCATTTGGTTTGCTTTTCTAGACTTTGACCATTTTGCTATGACTCTTGGACTCGAGTCACTTGCAAGACTATTCGGATTTATTTGCCTTTCGGACTGAATTCTGGTTTTGAATTCCAGCTTGTATCTGTGTTTTTGTATCTGTCACCAACTTCCCAGGCATGCAATCTCTGGGGCCCCGTCCCAAAATGCCCTCGACTGGTTTCGGCTGCTCACGACTCCCCACCAAGGGCAACTGCTGATTAAAGCTCCGGCAGAGACTGTTGTTGCTGTTCCTGTTGTTTGTGGACTACAGACTCTTCCAACAAAATTAACTTCCATGGACTCTTAGCGGTACCGACCCCGTTAGCCGTAGATGGCCTATCTGTCAATAATCTTGTTCATGAACGGCTTCTCTTGTTATTCATCCCCATAAAGACTCTCTTTTCTTTCTCTCCGGGTCGACCTAAGGAGGATGGGTTCCCCTTTTGAGTCTTGTTCCTCCCAAGGTTTCTTCCTCCAGCTGAGGGAGTTTTTCCTCACCTCTGACACCTTTGGCTCGCTCACTAGGGGCTCGGACCTGGACCCTGTAAAGCTGCTTTGTGACAGCTTGGTTGTAAACAGTGCTGTATAAATAAAATTGAATTGAATTCAATTGAAGTGTTATTCCGCACTTAGGTCTATTGTGGTTAGTTCCTGACAGCTAAACTCTGACCAATCCTAATCAGAGGACAGCTCAGGTTCTTAAAAATGACCTAAAGGTAAAGAGTGTCCCTTGGCTTGGCTCTTGCTTGTGCGCCTCCAGGCTTTGCTCACCTTTCAGACTGGCGCAGGGTGAGTAAAGTTCTTGGCATTGTGCCCTTTTCTTGCTGTGATGACCTGGGAGGGCGGCATGTCAGAAACAAGCTCATTTGATGCATCTGCTTTTGTTCAGTCTTGTTTGGAGCCACTGCAGATGAGATGTGAATATGAATGAGATGGTGTTTTGTTTTTCGGGCCGAGTGACCTTTGAACACAAGTCTAATCATGTTGGCCAATCAGTGAAAATGTCAGAGTTTGCATGTGAAAATCATAGAGCTCATCTGCTATTTCTAGAATCGTTGTTATTATGTACATCATTGATTCTGCCACTTAATAAACAAAGCTCAGAGGAACAGTTGCCAAATCCTAATTGATTGCATTCATTTAAGAAATGATTTAATTGCGTGTGTGATCTTGAGACGTTCCAGCTTGTCAAAGGAGCAGGTGGTCCAAGGACTGGATTGTAGGGACAGTATTTATTGGCAAAACAAAAGTTAGCTACACATTTTTAAAAACTATTTATTAATGTACATGCAGAACCTGTTACTTTTTATTTATAATAAAAAAAACAGACCTGCAAGACAAACAGCACATATTGGTAACTCCCCCTTTTTGTTTAAATGTGAATGGATATGCAGCAATGTACATTAAGTAATACTACTACTACTACTACTACTACTACTACTACTACTACTAATAATAATAATAATAAAAATAATAATAATTATTATTATTATTGTGTTGACCAGACAAACCAGCGTGCTGTTGTATGTGTTATGTACCTTTTGTTGAGGCTAAAAAAAGAGAAAAAAAGGAAGAAAAAAGACAAATCTAATCTTTTAATGAGGTGAAATTTGTCAGCTATGTAAAATGTTTTCTTTTGTTCAAAACAAATTATTGGCACTGTGACACAACTGTGACACAGCTACTTGTTTAGATCCCAAAAGAATGGCATGGTCGGTTTAAAAGCTTAATTCTGTGAATTCTGTGTTTTGGAGGCATGCTTTGGATTATTGTCTTTCTGGAAGAACCAACCATGACCCAGTCTTATCCTCCTGAGACTGGAGGCCAGATTTTGATCTGACATCTCAAGTTCTTTGATGCAGTCAATGATGCCTTACATTCTAGTAAGATTCCCAGGGCCTTTGGAAAGGCATAGATTCACCACCACCCTGCACAGGGGACAATAGATTCTTTTCAATTAGTGACACTTCTTTCATACATCTTGTGGGTATCCAGTAAGCGGGTGATGCACATTTTACATGATTCATCATCTAGTGGTTTATCAGTAGTCCGTTTCTGAAGACAGCACAGGAGTGTGGATAAGTTTGCTTAACAAGCTACTCTCAGCCCAGCAGTGACACTGACATTAACACTGACTGAAGTTATTCTACATTTAGTACATTCTAAGACTTCAGAAACAATCACTGTGCCTCACACTCTCACAGTCACAGCTCCAGTTTGAAACGTCTTCGTTATTAGTCTTATAATGAAGATTTGTATTTTCATGTGTGATGCTTTTTAATAGACATTACATGATCAATCAGCATGCTGATCAAAATATGAATACAAATAAATATTAGATTATATTCAGAAGAATTTCTAAGCACAACCAAAGCTTTATTTGATATTTTTAGATGTTTTGAGGTAGATCTGTAGATAGATAAATAGATAGATATAACTACAATATACATTTCTGCATTGGTGTCTGTTCATATATTCTTGGTTCCCATGAATCATTAGGTCTTCTCGCAAGGCCTAGAAGGCCCTAGGGGATTCCCTTTTGCTGACCCATTTGGAGAAACTTGGAGATACATCTTTGAGATTTCTGTCTGAGTGTTTTGCATATTTTAACTCTCTGACTGCTGGGGCTCCCTGAGTGAACCGTCAATTAGCATGCAGCAAGCTACGGTTCGTCATTCCTTAAAGGTCTTTCAAACCTGAAGTACATGCAATGTCTGGACTTGCATAACCCAACCCCTCCTTGACTTCCAGGCTCTAATCCAGAACCCTCAGCTCTTATCTTGAGCAGAGCATCTTCAGCTATCACACACTTACTCTTCTTTTCCACCCATCTAATCTAGGCATGTGTGTTACTTTGTTTTGAAAACCGGGGACAGGACTCAGGGCAGAACACCATCACCAACAAAAAAAGTAAACGACTTGAGTCATCAATGAAAAACAGCGTCCCAGCCCTGCTATGGACATGCAGTAGGCACCTTGAACATAAACACAAAAAGTTTACATCAGAACTGTTACAATTCAAAATTGTCTGAATTGCTCTCATTTTATTCAATTATCTTTATTCCCTTTCAATATGTATTACTGTATCATTATGAAATGTTCTTAACTAAATTATGCTCAATAACCTTTACAAAGCTTTCATAATTAACCACCACTGGCATTTTTCAGGGGTTCTATGTTTCACCAAGGATCTATAAAGATCACAAATATTGTTTAACGTGAAAAAAAAAGTTTTAATAACAAGAAATTAAACCAAACAAAATTTCTAGTCAGAAAAAAAAGTTAGTATTTAGCTACACTCCATAATGTCAGCACATGCAGCACCAGAACTGTTTTATTGATTGTCTACACACTGTGTAGTTTGCTGGCCATCATATTGAAATCTGAAGATAAGGAACGGCTGTAAAAAAAAAAAAAGTAAAAAAAAAAAGAAAGTGATTGGCTTTTTGCTATTAACAGTTTTCAACAGACAGTTTTCAACAAACTAAAAAGCATTTCAAAATGTGGGGGGACAAAACCAAGCATTTCCAAGGGTGGTAAAAAAAAAACACAGTTGGGCGTTTCAAAAAAGTGGTTGGAACAAAACCAAGCATGTTAGAAAGTACTGGGACCAAAAACATTTCCAAATGTGAAAGGAACAAAATTCAAAAAGTGATGGGGGGCAAAATCGAGTTTTTTTAAAAAATGACAAGGACAACAATAGGAACTTCAAAAAAGTGACAAGAATGAAATTGTGGATCTAGCTATTGAATCTAAAGTGCATTGTGGTAGCCCACCATTCCACATGAGAACTTATTTTTCTTCTGCGGGGTGGAGGAGGTCAGGGAGTAAGCACAACACAACTGTCTGGAGATAAGAGATGGGTGAGCGAGAGTGAGAGAAATGGAAGGGATCTCTTACGATAAGATGAATGGCTGTGCATCCTTCTCACTTAGCAAGTATTTCACAGCGCCATTGAGGCTCTGAGTCGGAGAGCATTCCTCCTATGCAGACAGAGTTGGGGGCAAAGTGCGGTCATTGCAACTCATCATTGAATTTTGACTGATATGGTTGTGCTCATAAATACATGGCGATTGAGCCTTTCAGGATCATGCCTGGGCTTGAGGTCTCCTGATTTAATCTCATGTGCATCACTGCTACATGCTGCACAGAGAACAGGGTGTGCCAAATAGTCCTCCTTTGAATGTGTGTTGCTGTGATTAGTATCTGTACTTATAATTTGAAAATGAAAAAGGATCACAAAACAGTATCTTTGGGAGTACTTCCTTGGAAAAGATGCTTCATAACAGCATTAGAAATGAAAGATATGTGTCACTTCAGTTTAAGGCTCCCTATGTCAACACAATGTCATTTACTTTATAAGGCATCTTATGTCATTTTGTGATTATTGGCATAAGCAGGTCATACATACTCAAGTATTTAGTATTTTACATGCATTATCAAAAATTATGCATGTGTTCATTTGTAGAAAGTCTTCAAATAAATCATTTTATGGCCCTGGCAACCCACTGCCTGCCTTCTGGAATATGAAACTCTCTGTTTCCCAATGCTAGTACATTACAGCTGACTTCTCTGTGGGCATACAAGATATGAAACATGATTAAGTATTCTGAGTAGTTCAATTAGATTATTTCTTTTGAAGAACTCCTTCCTTTTGATAAGTACCCCATTTAGCTCAGCTTTAGACTCAACTGAGTTGCTAAATGACGCATAAGGTACAGATCATAACTAAACATCTTTGAAAAGAACTGTAATGCCTACTACTAATTTGAAATGCAATATGCTAGTCCTGTAATGAAGATGACAAACAGAACTTTGGTTCATAATCAGGGCCGTATTACCGACCGGGCGAGTGGGGCTGGCGCCCCGGGGCCCATGGATCCAGGGGGGCCCAACAACAA
>JBBPCX010069048.1:0-11671 GCA_037974365.1 Hydrocynus forskahlii
TCAACTGTCGAACAAAAAAATTCTTACCTTATCACTCCTAAACACTTTTTGCATAATAATTTGGAACGCAGTGTATATACATGGTACCATTCCATATATATATATAGCCCTCAATAAATTACAGTAAATTGTAATTATCTAGCCCTCAAGAAATCATATATGTTCACATTATTAACATCTCAACTCAGTTTTATCTCAGTTTTAGGGATACAATTAGTACAACTGTCAGTTTTAGGACTAGAGACAGAGTTAGATTTAAGTTTATGATTAAAGAAAACTGTGAGGATTTTAAAGGGTCCATAACCTACATTATTTCTTGCATTTGTAGATCTTGTAGATCTGTTTTCCAAAGGTGTTTAATTCAAACTCCAATCTGGCACACACTCCAACTAATTAACTGCTTCAGAAATCATTGCTTGGCTTTGTGAGATGCATTATTGTGGGAAGCAGCATGTTGGAAGAAATCTCCAGGGCCAGGGTCACTGATCTCTACTTTAAAACGCAGGTTCCAGGCAGGGGGTATTCCAAGACCATGGAAGGGAACCTAGTCTCATAAAGTAACCTTCTATTCAAAGGGTTCTTTTGAAAACCAAATAAGGTTCATCTATGGCATTTATTTTGGCCTGTACTAGGAATTAATTTTCATCAACAAAATTACATGCATATTTTGTACCTTCAACACAAAACTCAAGTCTCATGCATGCATTTACATTCAGGCATGAGACATACAGCCGAGAACCCTTAAATTTAGTCTAATTAAAATGTAATCATCATATTTTTCAAAATCTTTTACTGGATCATTTTGTCTACAGTAACTGAGTATCTTCCTGAAGGTGACGCATTGCCTTAATCCGCTCTGCCAGAGCAGTGCACCTCTGTTAATGAACCGTACTGACTTGCCAGAGTGGATGCAAGCTTTTAGGCATGGCTAAAGTTTAATGATGTGACTGTGGTTCATCATTCTATACTTATTGGTGCTCTAATTGCTATGCCTCAGAAGTGCGCTTTTATGTTCCTCGTAACTAGATTACAGCCTGCAAAAGGGCGCATAAGAGGCAAAGTGGTTCACTGCTTAGTGCTAAGACGATTAAACACGCTCATTTAAATATAATGGAGCGCATATTGCTTACGAAATAAGTTTGAGAGGGCTGATGACTCTTTCCCTTTGAAGGCTCTAGCTGTCCTGAAATTAGTGCAAGGATTTACTGACCTCTTAAACTGTAGGCCAATTATCCTGTTATTAATCTTAAGACATATTATTTACTACTATATATTGTCTAGTAAATACCATGAGAGAAAATGCATGTTCATTACAGGGTTTGGCCAAATTAAACCTTATATGATTGCTCCATTTAAACGAAAGAGAATTCGGTGCACAACAAATTACGAGTCTGAAAAGGGTGAGTTAATATTTGTAATTGGGTTCCATTGCTCCATGCCAAGTCGGCTAATGACATATTGTTTGGATTTGATTCACACTGGCATATTTAACAGGCTGTTTTTTGCTATTTGAGACTAATATAAGCAAATGAGCTCTGTACAGACTGACCCTCCTAAATTGTGCCTCATTCAGATAGCAGTCTGGTCTTAAACACGAGGCATGTATGTGACATCACTAAAGAAGAGAACCCAAAGTGGGCTGTTTTTACAGCTACATTTGCATGAGTGGACCATGTGGACTAGGGAGTAAATGTTTACATCACTTTTTTTCTGGGCTATTTAAAACCAACACTATCCATGACCAATAACTAGCTAATAAACAGATGATAAAAACATGCACGTGTCAAAGTATCATCAGAAATGTCTCTTTTGCTTGCACATTTTAATCAATCCAAACCTGCTGAGTCTGTGTGCACTCATAGTTCACTTCCGAGCACATTCTGGCACAGTCAGAAGATAAAACTAAAAATATAAACGTCTAAAGGAACTAATCAAAGTCCTTCATGCTTAAAAGAGTGACTGATGGTGAATGACCCATTCAGACTCATGAAAGTTCAGCCTGTGAAAACACATAAACAGACTAGATTAGAACCGGCTACCTGAATGAGATAAATCAATAAAATCTTTCACCTACCATTCATGTGTGACTTTGCTTGTCAGTTTTGCAACGGTCATGTGCAATCCTTTCTGCAGTGCCCTTTGCAAAGCTTGCATTCGTAGCACGTTTAGTACAGCTTCAAATAAAAGCATTTCATTACAGACAAAGCCTGATGGACAGAATGAAGAGCAAGAGCTAATTTAGTTGAGGATGTCTGTGAATCTTGCCTGAACTTTAAAATATGCTCTACATTTAGCTGGTTAGATGTCGGGCATTCGTTCCATACAATCTACAGACTAAGCAGCTCTGTGAAGCACTTTAGTTCTGTCAGATGAAAGTTTGTCTATACTGAAGGGCTCAAGCTGTGTTGATTCTCACAGTGTCTTAGTAAAGGTTCACTTTTCAAAAACTCAGCTAATAAGGAGGCGAAACTATAAAGACTCATCTCAGACTCTGACCCCAGAGACTAAAGACTCAAGACTTAACTGGTGTGGTCCAGATAACCAATCCCTAGTCCTTTATAGAATAGTGCTCTAGGATTCACTTCAAACCAACATTGGTGTTTTCATAGTGGGTGTTAAGGAGCCTGGTCGTTTCATATTGTCACATTACTCATATTGTCATATTATACAATGCGTCCCAACGATCCGAGTTTTTAGTACACGCATAATGTTCCAACTAAGTGCAATTTAGTTTTTAATTAAATGTGCTAAGTGCTAAGAACTCTCTCACATGACAAAAAATCTTCTCCGTTTTTGCAGAAAGGCAAATATTTCCCAAGTGCTCTTGCACAATTACATGCCAAGCACAATAACAATAACCGCAGTTTGAGTGTCAGTACCACAGGAACACTGAAAAAATATAATAATGGCCATTTTGCTAAAAACTGCACATGACGGTGGTATTATGAAATGATGCAATAGATCCACTCTTTAAAAGAAATTCTCCTGCGTAAAAATAAAAATGAGTATTCAAGTGTGGGCAAATAATCAGTAGTTCTGTCGACTTTTTCTTTCTTATACAAACTTTCTTCCCATCTCAGTGCCTGCGGGGTCAGGTGTAAAGGTTTGGATATTCCAGGTCAAATTATATGTTTTGCTGAATTTGTGAAAAAAGTACACACCCCCTACAGAAAGAAAACAACTGTGGACATTTTAATGCACAGGTATTGTTTATTTGATGAATGTATACTATTAGGGGAAACATTAAATATGACCTGTGCTTTATATTTTGTATTTTATTTTTTCCAACACACAGTTTAAACAATTTTATGGTGTTTGCTAGAGTTTTGTCAAAAGGATACTTATAGTCTTTAGTGTTAATATTGGGGTGCCGATAAGTGGTTGCTGTGGGATCTCATGTTGGCGCTGGAATGTATCTAGGTGTCTGTTAAAGTATTCCCAGTAGTTGTTAGATTTTTGATAAGGCATCTCAGGTGATTGCTGCTCTCGTGTGCCAGGTGATGTCTACGTTGCTGGTTCCCATTGCATCTCATTGCATCTCTGTTTGCTAGTTGGTGGCTATAGTATTCCAGGATACAGTGTTGCTAGGTGGATTCTAGGATGTTGATGTAGGTGGGGTAAACAAACCTTTGCCCAACATTTATTCCTAGGAGAAAAACTGGGACAAACATGATAGGTGGAAACATCTGATCAAAAAGCTGTTTACAAGGTTGTAAGGTCTGATTTTATCAAACATTCTGAAGTTGGTTCCATATCTCAAATCTCAAACACTGTGAGACAAGTTATCAAACACACATGTGACAAAAATGAAGATGATTGAACTATTGGATAACAGTAGTCACTAATAAAAAAAATGTAAAGTTTGCTGATACAAAATTTGGCCGATAGTCCCATATCTAAGTGTGTTCTCTACAGAGGATGTGTACATATTTCCACTTTGAAAGTCAACAAAAAAAAATAACGTGACCGGGGCGTTCAGACGTTTGCATATGACCGTATATGTGTCCATGCATTTGATTTGCAACAGTGAGGTTACATTCCCATTCCCATTTGCCATGCTAATGTATGAATGCACCACAATGCCATCATCTATGGCTCCATCAGTTTAAACGTGCACTGGCCCATTCTCCCTGCCATTAGCTATAATAATCGGGCCCAGAACCACCCCCACCCCGGGGAACTGAAAACAAGCCTGCAGTCAACATCCAACAAGCTCATAATATATACATTGCACAGGTATGAGGAGCTTTTGATTAAAAGCACTTCCTCCAGCAACACACTTCAGTTTCTCCAATCTTCCTGGAGCTAAACGGGTTCCTTTATACTAATCAATTAGGTGATGGATGAGAGCTATTGTACTTGGCGTAAATAAACCTGTTAGCGCACACATCCACACCTTTACCCACCCACACACACAACACAGCAGGAGGCAAGATTTCTAGCTTAATGATGCTGCTGTGTGTCCCTGTCATGGCGTGTTGGCCTGAATGATTGCTAAGTCCGACACACGCCTGCTTGTAGCGCTTCCCGCCCTAAACGTGCAGGAAATTAAACGCTCCATTGAAGTAATAAGGAGCGTAAATCCAAGAGCACGTGGCTACAGAGTGGGCAGGGGAAATGTAAATCTTTGTATCACCTCAGGCACGTGAGTGTAGAGATGTATTATTGAGCACATGATTTGTTGCATTATTTAAACCCACGAGACACATCAAAGCTGTATTGAAGGACTTAACTTAAGGACTTCAGTGTGGATTAACTTTACAATCACAGTTGTTGCAATGAAATGTTAGTTGCAGTACTGTTCATATTTGATGCACAGTGGAGAATAATAATAATATTCTAACCATTTGCAGTTTCAGTTTTCCTCTCATGGCAAAGGAATGGTGTAATTTTTCAATTTGCAATCACTTCATATCAGTTCATAGCTCATACAACAGTATTTGTGATACTGGCACATTTATCACAAATTACTAGCACATGCAAAAGAGAAAACGAATACATTAAAATACATTGGAAATAGGCACAGCCAGAGACTGAGATCGAATCTTCATACGTTTCTGCAGATTTGGTGTTTCTGGGGTTCAAAGCAAAGTTATGAGTGTAGGCCCCAACAAAATGTGTTACATTTTAAAGCAAAAGACAGCGTTTTCCTTGTAGAACTGCTTATTGCAGTCCGATCTGAAACATTATCTCCTACATGTTGGTCAGTCGACATTTTTGGCTAAAGTGATGGGTTGTAAGAAGGAATAGTATCTTTAGTTTCAACCTCAGTCAAATTCTATGACTGTGAAATCTGCTGACAAACTGTATCAGCCTCAGCCACAGGTGCTGCTTGTTCAACAATCCCTTTCCCATTCAGATTTTCTTCAGTTTTTACTTTTTAGGTTTGTGTTCATTCAGTTTATTTTTTTACTCAACCAATGGCTTGTGGGGACCCCACCCCAGCAGGGGACCCCAGGAGCCTTCAAGGGTTTGTCAGTTTGTGGTGGTGAAGACTTCCAGTGACTTGCATTCCTTTCAAAATCTTCAGTATGGCTTTACAAGCAAACAGCTAATGAGCCGTTTAGGCAAATGTGCAGGGCACAGCGAGGTTAATTTTCCTTAGCGGCCTGATGCCATCTGACTTTGGGCTGAGGCAAGTGAGAAAGCACCAGATTCATCATCTGTGGCCTCTTCAGCACTGCCCATTAATGATACAGCCAGGAAAGAGCCTTCATGCTTCATTAGCAAACACCATCACAAATAACAAAGACTAAATGATGGCATGGGAGATGACACTTCAAACAGTGCTCATTCCCTGCCTATCTGTTCTACCTGTTGGCCATTTTGACAGATCATTCCTGTTAGAGGTAAGAAAAAAAAAAAAAAGCTCAATGCAGTAGGAGGATTTGAGTCTGTGCGGAAGAAACGGCGATGATAGTCGATTGCTGAGCTGTGTATTTCACAGTGGCTGCCATCAATTTTACGCCACCAGCATATGAAGCCATAAAAAACACCAGTAACAGAGATGTTAGTAGACGCTGTGAAAGAATGCTATAAAATACGGCGGATCTCCGCAATATTTAGAGATGTTAGAGTGTTCGGTTGTAATCGTAGATCACTGCCCCGCAGCTATTACTGTAAATCCATAACCGGCGACTAGACAAAGCCTCAGCTGTAGCTGCATGTTCTATTTCAGTGTCAGATAATCTCCTCAGTACAGTGCTATTTTTTTTTCTCATGCAGATGCTTAAAACCAATGTTTACAGTGAATACAGTCGTCTTGGGCAGTCTTAGTTAGCCAAAAGTGTTTCAAATTATTGACCTCTGCAATAAATATATTTCTCCATTCAGGCAAAAGCACTGCATGACATGAATAAATGCAAATAATCATAAATACATTCATTTTTATAGACCTTATAGACCTCTGAAGTAATTCTATAGTGCCCATGTTAGGAACTCAAAGTCTAAGATTTCTTTATGAGAAAAGTGAAAAGTGTTTTCAAAAATTGCTGCTTGTGATCAGTAATGTTCCAAACCCAATGCGTTTTGTCATTCGGACATTGCTTCTCTAAACATTACCAGATCCACTAAATTACGTGCCTGTCAACAAGTCAAAACATCAATATTAACATCACCATAATCCCAACCGATACAGTATTGTAATGTTGATGATATTGATGTTTTGGTCTCTTAATGAACTTGTAATTTAGTGATCCTGATTGCCAGATCCACTAAATTACAAATAGGCTTTGCCAGGTGTGGTGACTAAGTTGCTTTGACAGTTGTAGACTGCTGTTTGAGTAGCTGATGTTAATATGTAACAGTGTTTAAGATTACTAGCATGGATGTAGCTTTATTTGTATTTGACTACTAAACATTCCAATACTTCATACGATCCAGTGACACTTGAGAGGAAAATTTACACAGTTTAAAAATATTTAGGGTTCAGAACATTTGTCTTTATTACAGGGCATAACTGAAGCGATTTCTGAAATGGCCATGAATTTTTCTCATAAAGACAACCTGCTTAGACTCAGAGCTCCTGATGTGGACAAAACACAGATCACAGCATGATGCATGACTTCAGAAGTCTATTCACATTTTGAAGAAACACTCTGTTAACTTACAAGACGAATATGCAGCAGACAACATGAATTTTACAAAAGCACATCTTTTTGAATTCATTTAAAAGTAGTCTTCAAACAAAGAAATTGTCATTTTAGCATGACTATGTCCTTGTTGATATGTGGCATGTGATATTGTCATCTCATGCTATGTTGCACCATGCCTTGACATGTTCTGCTTGACATAAATTACCCAGAACATAATAATTTAATAAAGCAAACCATTTTCCATGCTGCTTGAAATCTCAGAACCCTCAGCTTCACACACGTTCCTTAAATTTTAGAGGCACGTTCTAAAAAGGCATGTTTATAATACGAACATAGTGAAGGCCTCTCCTCATTTCAGCACCGCTAACCCTGGCATTAAAACAGCTCTGACAAATGAGCCATCGGAACGCATGCAAGCACAGTAATATTATACTGTCAAAAATGTTTATCCTTCATTCATACCGCAGATGCAGCTGTACGCACAGCCATTTAAGCAAATGAATAAGTGATGCATTTGAAACTGCGCTGGAGGAAATGGCTCTCCAAGTTTGCACAAGGCAACACTCAAAATGCAGCATTTATGAGAAAGACATTCAAAAAGTCACATGAAATGGCCTTTGATGTAAATGATAACAGATCATCTTCAGCAATTACGCTGCACTGTGCGATTTTTGCACATTTTTGCAAAGGCCATCTGTTCCAATGAAGAATGCAGTGAAGTACAAACCCCACTGACCACTGGTTATTGCTTGGTTATTACTGATGCTGGCCATTAGAGAGTGGTAAAATGGGCCTTGGTGGGACATGTAGTTGTATTCATTTATTTTTTTATTTCGTTTTTTTGCAAGCCCACAGAGTGGTGATGCAGCAATACTGATCAAAAATAGAACTTAAAGCCCTTTTATATACTGAACACGAGAAAAGGACCAAACTGAATCCCTTTATTCGAATACAACTGAACATTCGACAAAAGAACTTAAGCAGAACATACACGCTCCACGTTGTTTCAATCATGTACCAGAAATCCGCTCTGTAATGTTAACTAATCCTACTATGATTCATTTCTAGACAGCATCGGAGCGCTGCGTTACGCACTGATCACTGATCTGTTATAAATACTGCAGCTTGGAAGAGGGTCTGGTTGTAAGGCTTAATCCCCCCATACAACTTGAACAAATAAATCTCTTTAAATGAAACACTCTGGCCTCATTCAGGCCTGTAATGGACATAATGATTATAATCCCAGTATTGGTAAGGTGGGCTGATTTTTATGACGGACAGTAAAGAGACATGTTTCAAGGAGCAAAACAGTTAATAATTTGCACACCAGTTAGAAAAAAAACCATTTAGAATATCTTAGCGACTGAAAGAAATCTTTTTTTTTCTCTGATCTTATCATATTTTGCTTATATTTGCTTATTTTGCTTATTTTAACACATCTTACTAAAGACTGTTTGCTTAACATATGCCTTTACATACATTATATATATTTTTTCTCTTTTACTTTTGTACTTTTTTGCAGTGTCGCTAACTTCGTATATCAACAGTATACAGATCATCATCATTTGGCTAAAATAAGTAACTTTAAAAAAAAAAAAGAACTTTTTAAAGTTTTTTTTTATTTTTATGTAATTTAATACCAAGGTGAGCACAGTAAGTCCAGAATACATTCACCCTGTCTTACCTAGTATATCGTAAGTGGTCATCAATGAGAGTGGCACCTTTAACTCTTAAAATCTGCCCCCAGAGCAGCAGGGCCACATCCATATCCACACTGACCATAGTAAAATAGACCAGTGTATGGAAACTTTTTTCTATGCTGCTGTGATTACTGTCTATTACTACATAAAAGAAGCTTCATGCTGCTTTTATTGTTGGATGCGCCGTTTCTGAGCAAGCATGCACAATCCAAATGTAGTTTACATCGCCATGGAAACACTTATTAGTGGGTTCATCCAAATAATAAAAGGTAAAGTGTGTCATGTTCTTTACATATCAGTATAAACAGAACAGCACTGAAAGCTCACTTCACAAGAGTGGACTGAAAGGAAGACATAGCGGCTTGTTTGCCTCACAGAGAAAGAAACAGGGTCCAATTTTCCCAGCATAGTTCAAGACTATTGTGTGTGCCATTGTGTATTATTAATGTTATGCCTCTCTTTATGATGAAATGAATGAGAGAAGAAACGGCTGCCACCCCCTTACAGAGCCCACCAGAGCCATACATAATCCAGACCACCCAACCCCAGTGGTCTCTCAGCCCAGTGTTTCATTAAAGGAGTAGTATCTCAGTGAGACATCTCGCTGCTGCTGCACAGCGCCGCTGAAGCCTGTTTCATTTCCCCTCTCAGACGCTCTGAGCTGGTTTACAGGAGTCGTTTATTGATAAGGGAAAAAAAATGCTCCTCCACATTACGGCTTCAGAGAGCTACTAACACAATGTAGATTCTATTCATCAATCTCCATCGGCCTCGTCTTGAGCCCTACATAGGACCCCTAGACAGTGGTGTAATGAAAAATGCATTCAGGCATTAAGATGGCCATCGCCATCAGCATATTATGTACATACAGCGCCGGAAAAAAATAAGAGACAGCTGCAAAAATGTTCATTCTCTCAGGTTTTATCTTTTATCGGTGCAGGTGTTGAACTGAACAGCTTTGCCTTAGTTTTTAAGTACTGCTGACAATATTTCTCATAATTTCCAAATGAAAATGTTGTTCTTTAAAGCATCATTTTAAAGGAAATGACAAAATATCAAAATAAGAGAAACGATGCAGAGTTTACAGAACTTGAATAATTCAAAGAAAACAAATCTCTTGTTCACTCTTAAACAAAATGGCAATAATAATGAACTTCTAATAGTGTTTTACCATCCAACTGGTCACATTGTGAGAGGAGAGTGTTGATTACAGCAGTGTTTTTATACTTTTTCTCATTAAATAAGATGTGATTCAGGTGATCACTAATCAGTACCTCATAAGCAGAATGAGGTGCTCAAGTAGGAATTTAACAGACACTGGCATGGAATCGTTGTCGTACTCATAGAGATGCTGATTTAAAAATAAATTGCAGTCGTCTCTTATTGTATATACACATGGATATTTGTGTGTTTGTGGGTGTGTGTGTGAAGTTACATGTAATGTAATTTGACCAGAATGTAATGTAATTACATGTAATGTAATTTGACCAGAACCACAACTTTATGTGGTTTCCTATGTAATTATACAAGTATCTGTTCCTAACTATAAATGTATCTATTCACTATATATGTGGGGAAACAAAAATCACAGCTGGTCCAAAAAGGTATACAGTGCATTCCATGTGTCCTAAACGTTACAAAACAGCCTGAATAGCAGGAAATCGGTGGTAGGTACCCTGAGGATGGCTTGTGTGCTTTTATGAGCTATGAGTCCCCCTGTGTGGGCACAAACACATAATGGGACTCATAAAATCACGCTAGTGTGGTATGTTCGAAAGTGACCCACTGTGCAGACCAACATTGCTTGCTTGTTCTGCTGTGTAGCCTTGCAGGCTGCTTTAATGAATTTAATATACAGAACATGGGGAGACGGGTGTGGAGCTATGAGCGGTATGTGTCCTCTGATCACGTACAGATAAAATGCAGCTAGTAAATATCACCATAAAAGATTTTTAAAGAACACACTTCTGTTTATAGGGATGGTATTCTACAGTGTTTTTGTTTTTTTCCCTTTTTTTAATTTACATTTTGTACCAAAAACAGTAATTATTCATGCTTACATTTTACACATCTCTGTCGCTTAGGATAAAATTGGATGTTTTCGTTACTGTTTCTTTTAGACTCCTTTATGTGCTTCATCTAATAATGGGTGGGACTAGACTCATGTAGACTTATTGGATGGATATACTATTGATGCATTGGTTTTTGGGACATCACAAAAGCAACGACTTCAGTGACTTCACAATTATTTTGTCAATTATGAGCCACAAGGGTTATAAATTACATGGGGAATGGATGGCAGGGAATGTTTTGAAACTTTAACTACATTTACACTGCATCATCTCCTGCAACAAACTTAAGAAATATAAAGATTATGAGGCTTAATTACTATCCTCAGAATGCAGTCACTATAACTGCTCTTCTCATGACAGTCAGCCATCATCAAACTGAAGCTTAAATCTGTGAACTCCAATTGTACATGTGATACATTAAGCACATGCAGTCATGTGCGAAGGTTTGGGCACCCCTGGTCATATTACATGCTTAATTTACTTTAAAATAAAGTTAAAAGAAACAAACACCCTCTGCAGAGAACACACTTCTGCTCATTTTAATACACAGTTACTGTTAATTTGCTGAATGTAACATAGTGTAGAAAATAAAAATATAAAAAATATAATAAAAATATAGATATATAATAAATATAAATATGACCTACATGTTTTTTGGGACAGGGCAGCAAATTAGCTTTGGCTAAGAGGTCTATATGCACCGTATATGTATATGTACAGAGGCGGACAAAATACCTAACTTCATTACTTAAGTGAAAGTACAGATACCACTAGTCAAATGATACTCCAATACAAGTGAAAGTCA